>JARK01001618.1:119842-189474 GCA_000688135.1 Ancylostoma ceylanicum
GCCCCCGCACAACTTCTGAATCACACAAAGCGTGCAATACGCTGACCCATCCTGTGAGACGTCTGTTGTGTGCATGTTCGTACGTGTTCAGAGAAGCCAGAGTTCATTGTGGATGAACATGAACCTCCTGCTGAGTTGAGTGTGCGTGAGGGACAAAGCATGGAATTGCCTTGTCGCGTACGTGGCACACCAACTCCGGCAGTCACTTGGAGTCTTGATGGCAGACCTATCAGTGTCAATTCTAAGGATTACACTATCACGGTATGAGCTATGATACATTACCATTTTGAAGGTATGAGGGAAAATTTCGGGTCCTGGATTCCTGGGAAATCTCTAGGGGAAATCAGAATATTTACAGCAGGATAATACTCTTGTCATTATCAACGCAGACAAAGCCAGTGCAGGAACGTACACTTGTACGGCGATGAACCCGGCTGGGGAAAGCGAGCAGGTAGGAGGTTTAAAAATTCAGGATACTATACTAGTTGCCACTCATTTTCTGGAACAATTGGCATCAAAGTGTGCAGAGGCCAACACAGGAGTTTTCAGATTATTTTCTTGGGAGATTTTAAGGATTTTTGCTTATTTTTGAGGAATCGAGATCACTCTGGATGTTGCCTGAATCAAATAAAACGCCAAACTCTCATCCATACCTAACCTAATCCTGGATTGATTGATTTTTTTACCCATTTCAGTCAACTTATGTGAGCGTCATCGCAGTTCCTGTAATATCGCCCGGCCAAAGCTCGTTCAATCTCATCCAGGGCACTCCTGTGACCATTCCTTGCGACGTATACATGGATCCTATGCCTGATATCAAATGGTTTGGTTTGGATTAGGGCTAGGATTAGACGGAATTACCTATTTTTTCTGGAAGAAGTTATTGTAGGTATCTGAACGGTGAACCGTTTGAAGGTGGTTATGTTGACGAAAATGGTGCCCTAACGATAGAAGATGCTGAAGAGATCCACAGGCAAGTTATCCGGAGTTTTGATAGTTCCATATGCAACCTATCCAGAAAGTACGCTGGCATATTTCCAGAGGTCAACTGAAATGTGTCGCCTCAAATGAAGCTGGAGAGGATGAAAGAGTAGTCACTTTGACCGTACACACCGCCCCAATTATTGATGGCAGCGGACAGGTTAATGGATTGCATCCGGAACCCACGATGAGTCAGCTACTTATCCTAGAAACCTTCCAGACAGTCAGCAAGATTGTCCTGGTTAATGAGACGGTGTCGTTGCCGTGTCCAGCTCGTGCTATCCCGCCACCAATAAGGATATGGAGCTATGAGGGCCAGAATATGGATACAATTGCCATACATGTATGTTAATTTCTGGATTTTCTGGATGTGGCTCCATCTATTTGTTTGGGAAAATTTGTTTTTATAGCACGAAGTCACGGAGGAGGGAGAGCTGATCCTGCCATCGGTTCAGTTGGATAATACTGGACATTATACTTGTCTTGTGTCGAACCTTGCTGGAGATGATTCCATTACGTATAGTCTGGAAGTGAGTTTTTTTCACATTTGGATCCAGGATCCTCTGTGCTTATGGATATCAGAATTCGTCTGGACATACGTACGTATAGCCACGAATTCATTGCGCCAGAGGCAGTCCCAACCTTTTGCTCATAGCGGATGGCGTCATAATCCTGAAATTAATCCAGCATATGTTGCAGGTCAACGAAAAGCCACAGATCGTATCCGAAACCCCTGGAACCATCGACGTGGTGAAAGGATTGACGCTAGAAATTCCATGTAAAGCCAGAGGAACACCAGAGCCTGAAAGGATATGGAAGAAAGATGGCATACAGGTAGCGTTATTGTCAAAATGTCTTTCAGAAATTTCTATGTGAATATTCTGGATGCTGTGTCTTTCAGATTGGCCAAGGTGAGACGGATACGACCAACATTGATTCTGCTGGTACACTCAGAATTATGAACACACAGGTAATATTGCTGTATACATGTCCATTTTTTCCTGGAAAATTCGCCAACGCATTTCTTGCGTGGGAGAGCAATCAATTTCTAGTGGGATTTGGAATCCATGCCCTCCTTATCCATGGAAATTAACTCACTCCCTGGGGATAAGTCGCATTATTATTGAAATTCAGTGTCTGTTGGACAAATTAATGATGGTTCCTGGGTTTTTCTCTCGTTTTCTGGCGACACATCCAGTGATGTGCCTGCACGGATGGCTTAGTGGTTGAGCTGTCGACTATGGATCTGTAGGTCACAAGTTCGAATCCCGCAATTGTCGGATTTTTGCATCTTCCAAAATCTCACCAAAGAACTCTCGCAAATCTTGGACAATGCCTCAGGTGATAACATGTCCTGATGGCTCAATCGGTAGAGCGCCTGACTATCAGTCGAGCACTTGCTGGTTCGAGTCCAGTGGAGATCCAAAGTTCAAGGGCCAGTCCCGTAGTGTTCGGGGTTCACTACTTAATACGTCCTCCGCGATCTCCAGAGCTAGTCAGGGATAAGGGCATCCTGGATGGAACAAACATTTTTTTTTTTGAAAATGTTTGAGAATACTGCCGAATGTGAACAGGACGATAAAATCCTGAAGGGCCTGCGTGGTGCTCTGAGCCTGGATGCATTGAGATTTCCGAGAGTAAACGCGTTGGCGCCCGTTCTACTGGTTAAGTGGTGTTAACGAGTTCGTGTTTGCCCTGGGTAATCTCAGTGGTGCATGCGGACCAGGTAGTGGGTAAATCCGGGGAGTTACCACGTTCAACTTGGGTAACTTTGGTCCTGCACATTAGCCCTAAGCCGGCATTCATCTTTGCAAAGCGGTGAACTCACATATTGTTAGGTATAGCACACCTATCATCTTACTAGAGGACCTCTGGGTATGTTTATCTACCATTGGCTCACAGTGGGTAAAGTAGAAAGCGCTACCACGTTTACTCGAGGTAACTTCATTGATGAGGGTTATCCTCAGCGAGGCGAAAGCGTCCTCTCATCACCAGAACGGGTCGAACATGTCGATCCTGGAGGATGATGCTGGATTAGTAAACTGTATTCCAGACGAATCATGGTGGCCAATACACCTGTGAGGTCTCAAACGCTGTTGGAAGTGACAGTCGGCTTACCACCGTTGTCGTGCAAGGTTGGTACCAAATCACTGCTATTTAGTTTTTCGCATGATTTTCTGGATTTTCCAGAACCTCCTGTTATCCTCCCGGCAACGATAACTAATTACACTTCTGTGGAGGGTGATTTAGTAAGTTTTTTTTTTCTTGGTAAGGTTTTTTTTTGCTGGTAATGGTCCTCAATGGGAGTATTTCAGGTGGAGATCCGTTGTCATGTCGAGGCTAGTCCGCCAGCGGAAATTCAGTGGTCCAGGCGTGGTGTGCCAATTACGGAATCAACTCCTGGTGTATCCGTGAATGGTAGGATTACTTACAAAGTTCTCTATCAAGTAGTAGTATAGTCAAATGTTTCAGGCGGCACTCTAATCATACAATCCGTAAACAAAGAGGATGCAGCTTTCTATACTTGTAAGGCTTCTAACCCGGCTGGGAAGACAGAGAAAGTCATCCGACTTAGTGTCATTGGTGAGCTTATATCTCCAGGATGCCTTCGCCCGGAATCCAAAATATTCTGCTCCCTATTCCAGTGCCACCCGACATCCCGGATCAGGACAGTGTCGTCCTTGAGTCTGTGAAAATTCACCAGCCTTTTAGTCTCTACTGCCCTGTATTCAGTACCCCGCTTCCAACGGTTAGCGGTCCCCTCCTAATTCGTCTTTCCAGGGTTACAAAGTGTTACCAGTTTAGATCACTTGGTACCTGGATGACACTGTTATGTCGGATGGTGATCCCAATGTGATTTTGTCTGAGGATAAACGAAGGTTGCATGTTATCAAGGTAATTTTCTGGGTTTCATGGACTTCTTTTAAGTTTTTTTTCTCCTCGCAATTATTAGAAAGTTTACATGTGTATTTTGTGTACTTTCTATTTTCTACCGTACCTAAGAGATTTGGACAACGATACCCATCTTTGATCTCTTGGTGATAGTCTTGTTAGCATAATGTTAAGTGCAACAAAATCCATGAAATTGTAGTATCTCATTTCAACTTTTTTTATTCTCATCCTGAATTGATCCACGCTTGCTCCGTGTTTTCCAGAGGATGAGTTTTATGGGTGTCACTGGAGATTCATGGCTTTTTACAGACTAAAATTAACCTTTCGCTGCTCCAGCCACTTATAAAAATCCGTAGATGTCTTCATTCTAACAGATTCTTGTTAGCCGAGCAATCCCAGCCATCCATCCTGGAATATACTTTGAATCACTTTATCTTAGCTCTGCATATTCCTACATTACAGTTGGCTTGTGGTTCCAGGATACTTTATAGCTTTTTTTCAAATAAATTCAACTCTCTCCAGGTTTATGTAGAGCTCTATGTCCTGGATAGATCCATGCCGATTTCTCTATGTACATACTCCCACACTACAGTTGACTTGTGGTGCCAGGATACTTTATAGCTTAAAAAAACAAATTCCACTCTCTTCTGGTTTATGTAGAGGTCTGTGTCCTGGATTGATCCACGCCTGATCCATATCCTATGTTCTTCGATGTATCCAAAAATTAAACAATATTTTCGGTACTTTCGTATTACCTGTTGATTTACCTGAACATGGTCCTGGCTGTGTGGAGACATCGTTACGACTTGAATTATCCTGAAAACTTCCTTTTGGTTGCACCTGTGAGCTAGAAGTTCACAAAATTCTCCTGTCGACCTTTTCTTTCTGGATTTATTAAGACTTCTTGCATAAGGATATTCCGGCTAGCATAATATCCCGGTAATCCTCAAGGTCCTCGAAATTTACTTTCTCGGGCCCCGCTAGGATACTCTTGTGGTGCATTTTTCTGATTGTTTTTTTTTTCTTCTATTGGATTTATTTACATTCCTTGTCATCCATGTTGAGCTCTCTGATCTTTTCCAGGCCCGTACCACAGATGCTGGTGTGTATAAATGTGTGGCTCGTAACTTGGCAGGAGAAAGCAGCAAGACGTTCGATGTTGAAGTCATAGGTAACTTCTAATCGATCGAACTAGAATCCTGGAAATGATGAACTATTGAGGATAATCGTTTTCAGTTCCCCTGAATGTCGACGAAAGCGAATGGAAGCGAAAAGTCAGTGTGTTCGAAGGCCAACGAGTTGAGCTGGGTTGTCCAGTGAGCGGCCATCCTGCTCCCACTGTCAACTGGGTCGTTGGAGGACGAATTTTGAATCCAGGAGAAAATATAAGGGGCATAGAATTGTCTGAGAGTGGTAATTTGGTGAGTAGCTGTATTTTTTCCTGAATTTGTTTGATCCGGAGCTAGAGCCTAGTGTTTTTCAGCTAGTCATCGATAACAGTACCGTGGATCACGCCGGAACATACCACTGCGTTGCTCAGCATAAGGCTGGAAGTCTGGATGTCGACATTGAGTTAACTGTTCGAGGTGAGTGCCTCTACTTTGGTATCATCCAGCCGTTTTTGTGGGGTTTTTGGGTCTTGTAAGGACTATTTATGGTCTACTTCCATGTCGTTGTTTTGCTCCAGCGTTGGGGAGGGCTTCTGGAAGGATGACGGATCTTTAAACAGTTCCAATTAGCTTAAGGATTGCTCATGGCTAGTAATATCCTGATTTACCTCCAACTCGAGGGCATAGACGCGACCTCAACCTCATTCCTGACCCGCCCTTATTGTACCTGTCTGCTACGTTTCCCAGGGATATGTAATGTCCTGAGACGGCTAGGTTAGTACATATAATCCCAGAGGCTGCCGGCTGTGTGCTCACGAGGTTGGCATATCAAATTCTGGAGAGTCCGCGGCTGTTGAGTAAATACGTGGAATTACAACCTGAGCTTGTTCTGGATTTGTTGATTTGGATGCTGGGATTACGTCTTTAACTTTAACTTGGATGGACGGGTAGTAAGAATGGGAGTAGAACTGGTCGGATTTTAGTTTTGTAAGTGAATCGGAGCTTTAGTAAGTCCTCTTCAACAATGGCGGTCCAGGAAATAAGTTGGGAAAAATCCTGTAAATTATTTGATTATATAATCAATTCTGGAAGAGGAAAACTGTGGCGAAAATCCTTGAAGGGTGGGTCTCTTTTCTGGACGACACCCCTCTTTTTTCTCGATTCGTCCTCCGTCTGAAAGCATCACTGCACTTGTGCTGACCGCCGAGTCCAGAGCAAAATCCAGGAGTTTCTAACTTCCATAGATCAATAAACACTGAGGACATTCTAGTCCTGGTCCATGGAACAGAATCATTCTGGATTTAGACTTTAGGCCCACTTTAGGACTTGTTTTGGCTCTTTAGTAACGAGACCACCGTAATACCTTGGAAACGATTTTTTTTTTGAAAATTCGCTGGATTATTTGACGTATTTCCTTTCTGTCCAGGCTATTTACCAGGATTTCATCTGGCGCTGTCACTGTGTTGAGCGTATCTAATATTAACCAATGACGCTATAAGACGAAAACATTCCTCGTTCCGACACCCCATGAGATTTCAGGATTGTTTGCTGTCTCATGTTTCGCTTTTAATCCTTTAAGACTCATGAGTCATGAGTTGCTTATGTTGTTGGCATGTCTTTCGTCACTTCTTTTGATGTATGTTAGCGTGGGCTTGTTCATTTCAGCCCGCTATGATTAAGAAAATTGTCCAGACCGTTTCAGGATCTTTATTATTTACATTAACACGTTTAAGTAGACTCATCTCAGAATAGCAATTAACTGACAAATAGTTTCCGAGAATGATCTCTAACAAATTTCACCGGGAATGTAAAATTTCGCGTTTTGTTGTGAGGAGTCCTATTGTTGATGGTCTTTCCGGAGGAAACTTAATGGAGAGGCTGATTGAACGAGCCAAGGGATGCGGGCCGAGTTCGTTTTTATAGTACATTTGTTCGTCGAAGACGCATGTAAGCACTAGCGGCTTGTCTGGTCGCATGGGAATTAGTCAACTAATGGACTACTGTGGAGAGAAGTACGTACTTAACAAGCGTTCGCGTTGCCCCGTGGATTTTTCGCCAGGCAACCGTATGGATGCTTTGCGTTCGGTGTAGACGTGGAACTATACGTGGACTACGTGGACGTCGCCTATTTGCGTCGTTCGCTACCGTTAGCAAGCAAGATTGTACTGACACAATGATAATATACACTTTGGAACGTCTCTGGAGCACAACACCGACACAGGTAACGACGCACGATGGCGATGAGGGTAAACAGCTTCTTATCAGCCCCGTCGTCATCGAGCCCAATCCAGACGTTAGAGCGAGCGCACAGTGATGTGTGGGGCCGGCGCGGTGTATCGGCCGGACTGAAAATGCTGGATTGTTGGATTGCTGGATTGTTTGGGATTGAGGGCCTGTGACTGGATCTGGACTCACCACAATCAGCTGTTCCATATGATGGAGCATCTTGCCGAGTCCACGACAGCAAGCGATCATTCCAAACACACCAGTGAACACTGTGCCCATCAACGAGACCATCTCCACCACGATGAGAGCGAGCAGGGCATTTGGATTCGCGGTGGAGAACATGGCGTCTGGATAATGCAGTTTTTCAGGATGTGAGCCAGAAAAAAATGTGTTGTGTGGATTTTACCTGTACGGAAACTGGTATGAAGCTGGTACTCAGCTCCATAGAGTGAGTAGGCCACCCAGCAAAGGCTACTCATGTAGATGACTGTCTGGAACATTACCATTCCACAGTAGGCGATCACATGTGGGTAAGAGCGCCATCTTCCTCTGGAAAAGCAAAGCTCTTTTCAAGGATTCTTTTCATGTCATCCGTCACGTTTTCGGTAGAAACGGAAATTTGGTCACAAAGTTAGGCTGCCTAATACAGGAGTACTTGTATGGTATCCATAAAAAATGATGGAAGTCTTTTCCGAAAAAAAAAACCGTGGATTGTTTTCTTTTCAGACGGATGTGGCTCTCAGTTTTTCGGGCTTCACCTCCTTATTCTTTTTCCAAGAAACTTATGGATTTCTTCCTTCTCAGACGGGGATGACCCTCAGTTCTCCACTCTTCACCTCCTCACACGTCTAATTCCTCGTGGATCCTAGTTCCTTGAATATTCGGGGGAAAAGAAAAATTTTTGACAAGCCTATTTGTTCTTATGCCAACTTTTCCTATTTCTTTCTTTCCTTCTCTCTGGAATAGGTTCAAGCACATTCCAGGATTTTTCCTTGTTCACTCGTTTTTCTTATTACTTGCATTAGTCACTGGTATCGGGATCCAGGCTATATTCTCACGGTTCTCAATCCTAGCCGTATAATTCTCATCCCGTTCTTGCAATGATCATTCATGAAACGCAACTACTCATCTCATAAAATCGAGTATCGGTGGGAAACGAGGGAAAACTTCCCCATTTGTCTCCCTACCATGGTTTTGCATGCATGTTATTCCCAATCCTGCCGATTAAAATACAAATTTCCTCATTTACTGCCTCGTTGCTCCGGAAACGGATAAATCCGAAGCAATTTTTTGCGTGACACATGGATAGCATGGATTGCATGTGATCTTTGGTGAGCCAGACTGAAATGTTTTGTCTGGAGCCGTCAATTTATAATTGGACGACAGAGATTCAATTACTGCTTATTAGAGTTGACCTTGTATGTAGTAGGAAAAAAGTGTTTTCTTACGCTCTGACGGCAATATAGGCTGTCGACATGAGGTAGGTGGTCCAGGCGGATGAGGTAAAACGCAACAGCGAGAAACCGATGATACTCATTGTTGCAAGAAGTGACACGGAGGCAATCTGGAAGCGTCAGGATTTTTTTCAGGATGGTGTATGACAAATTTTCAGAGGTGAACTTACACATGAGAGCAGAAATTGGATGTTTCCCATTTTTGCGATGAGATACCAATTCATCCCCACGTTGTTGTCAATTACTGGATAGTCTGCATCGTTTGAGTTTGCTGGTGGTGGGCTGCTGCTTCGTTGCTGTAAAAGGCGTGTTGATTGAGGAGTCCATCCGGATTCCGGGCATTTAGCCAAGTTCTGGGAATTTTGTGCTACTCTGTTTTGCAGCAAAAGTGCAGCTTTTTGCAGCATACACTAGTTTGCAGAATTCCTGACGATACCTGCTCTTCCGTTTCTTTCGCATTCGGCTGTTTCACTTCCGGCTCCGGCGCGCCTTTTTTGTTGAGATCGAAGTCGAGCTTCATCTGGAAGCAAACGAGGATTACTCCGTGGATAAGGGAAGCATCTAGGATTGGTACAGTCCTCAGTGAAAGGGAAAGAGGAGGCGTGAATTGGTCTGAGGTGTTTTTCAGAAGAACTGGCAAAGAAGTGAAGTGGGGAAGCCTTGCTGGAAAGCAGTGGTCAGCCAGCTGGGCGGCGCAATCAATGTGCGTTTGTTGTCGCGGCAACCGAGGTCCAAGCAAAAACAGA
This sequence comes from Ancylostoma ceylanicum, assembly GCA_000688135.1. NCBI lineage: Eukaryota > Metazoa > Nematoda > Chromadorea > Rhabditida > Ancylostomatidae > Ancylostoma > Ancylostoma ceylanicum. The sequence goes on from JARK01001618.1 coordinate 129,251, forward strand.
GTAGAAAAAGGGCTTAATGGCTCGTTCTATGTCCACGATCCGGGAAATTCCCTTTATGTCTGGAACACAATAACGACAATACTAAAAAGTACGAGTTTGCACGATAATTGGGTGCAGCACTTGCAGCTGGTGACTCGCCCGAGGCATAGCGGACCTAGCAAGGATCACATGAGAGGTCATGGATTTAATCTATTGCAAAAAAATGTTTATATCCATGTTCAGCTCCACCGAAAGTTGGATCGGACGAGTCGATTGAGGTAGTGGTCGGAAAAGCTGTGACGTTGTCATGCGACGTAGCCAACTCTGGTGATGACAGGACAACGACATTATGGCGGCTGGTGAGGTTTCTTTCATGAATCCATAAGAATGCACTCTCTAGGATTCTATAGCTAAGTAGGGGGAATCGCTACATTTCATGGATTGCCTGAAACAGCGGTACACGAAAGCTTTACTTTAGTATTGGAACAAATAGCAGGATAATCAGTTTTCTGGATTGAGTAAGGAGAAGATATGGATGAAACATGAAGCGTAAAATCTAAGAAGGAAATAGGAAAAATTACCAATTATTTAGCATCAAATAAAAACATCCTATATGTAAAGATGCACACAAAAGTGTTCAGAAATCAGAGCAGTTATGTACCTCATTTCCTGGATCCTCCAGATTCCAATTTCCCATTATTTCCAGTTCACATTTTTTCAAAAAAATTTCCGCATAGTATTATGCTGTGGATTGTTATTTTTATTGCTATACGTAATTTATTAACGCACATACTTGTGGTCATTTTTTCCTTCGCCTCATCCAGAAACTTTTTTGAAGCAATTTCTCACAGTTTTTTTTGGCAAAAACTCCCATTACTTGTTTGTAATCCAGCACTTAAATGCGGAAAATTTTCAAGGAATCCATGACGTTTTCCTGCAAATTTCTAAGACTCGGAGGAGAAGAAATGAGACAATTCAGTTATGGACGTCTCTTTCCAAATGGGCTCCTCATCTTTCCTGCGAATAGTGCTCGAACGTCATGATGCAGAATCTGTCAAATTAATAGTCTGAAACTGCCTACTGGAAACTATTCAGCTTATTCTTTCCAGCTAAGGTTTCTGAGAAAATTTTAAAATTCTAATTTTCTGAAAAAATCTCGCGGAAATTCAGCAATTAATAGGTACAAGGTAGCACTAGATGGCGCTTGAGAGAATACGATAGGTTCACAAGTGTTTTTATATGTAGAGCGGTCAGTTTTTTGTTGTAAGGACAAAATGGTTGGTTTATGAGTGTTTTGCATAATTTTTAACAAAATCGTTCACTCTCAAGGTGGCTGTGTGAAAATCGCGCAAATCCGGCGAGCAACGCGAATTCCACGAAAATTTTCAGATTTTACGGCTGCGACTGTAGAGAGAAGATGATTACTTCAGATGTTTGTTTCTCTGTAGAATAGTCGATTTTTGTTGTCCTGAGAATTTCTGGTTTTTTTTCAAGTTCCATAGATGGCTTCAACTATTTCGAGTTTCACGGAATTCTTTTCGATTTCAATAGGCGTTGCTTATGATTCTAGTAAGCTTCAGAACTCTTCCACATTGTTGAATTCCTGTCATGTTTCAGTCGAGTCACAGCTATTTCTATAGCAAAATGATATCACTGGGGAAATGCAACAGAATTCGTTGGCAGGAATGTTGAAAAATTTTGTGGAACGGAGGAGGAATTTCTGAAAATTTTCGACTTGGTATTGTTGCCATTGCCTTGATTTTGGCTCCAATCCAAGATTATTTGACATGTAGCTGACACTGTTATATAATCATTTAATGGGCTACTTCCAGAAACTTATCTTAAAAAGTTATGTGAAGACATTCGGTGTCACAGAACCGTGTTAATTTATTTATCTATTTATTTACAATACCCGAGAGGATGAGCTATAAATCAACCAAATGGACTAAGCCTAAAGTTCATCCAAGAATCCAGAAATCAAACGGTAAAAAAGGGAACATTTAGAACATCTACAACTTGTACATAGACGAGCTACCTATAGGATTACTAGAACCTGAGATCTGTCCTGGATTTCTGTATGAGGAAAAACCAGGAAAATTTATGTAAAAAGAAAATTCGAAAGAGCTTCTCCCGGAAAGGGACGAAACCATGACGTTGAGAAATTAATGGAAAATTTCCTGGCGAACGCAGCAGTCGTCGCATAAACAGACATCGTTCCTGACAGAGCGAATATGTGCATTCTAAATGAGACTTTTATTTGAGGCTGTCGGCGATAGCCTGGAGAAATAGCTGCTGGCTTGTGAAAGATGTGGATTCTGTGAAACAAGGACACAGCACATATGGGAGTGCACTTTGAGGCATAATTTGATTTTCATCTCAAGATTTCAAAGTAGCTTTGAGTTCATGACAAGGAGTGGGGAATAGGGTATCCTGGATGGGTGGAAGTGGACCGATTCTTTTTTCGTGGAAAATCCTGGATTAAGCTTTTTTTCTCTTTGTTACTTTTAATCACTGCTTCGTAGTTAAATAAGAAGTCAATCATTGGTATAGTCGGAATTGATCAAAAACCAAATAATTAGGTTAACTTAACTAACTGTTTAGCAGCCAATTCGAACACTCGAATATTCGAGGACGAAAAAGCTGCACAATCATTCCTATATTTCCTCCAGAGATTGGATGCATTATTGAGGTCACCAAGAGTAAACACATAGACGCTCGTGCTAACGATGGGTAAATTTTGTGGTGCTGACATGTTTACCCTAGGTAATCTCATCGATGCCCATGGTGTGGCGCTCTGCTATCTGAATGCTCGAATTTTCGGCTCATTCGAACTTGAACATTCGAATTTTCGGCTTATTCGGTCCAAGCTATAATTAAATGTATTGCAGTAAGGATAAATTCACCGGCTGCGTTGAAATTCTTTTAGAGTGTGGATTTAATCCAAGATTCATGCTTTAGTTTTTTTTTTGGACTTGGACGGCTTCTACTCTGGATTGTATCCTTTCGAAGCACTTTTTACTGCTTAAATTTGTATAGTATTCCTACAATCCTGGAGCCTTGAAAGGGTAGCTTTTACCCATGATGTACTGTCATGGTCGTGACTTTAATGTTTATTTATTTTTATTTTTCTCCATTTGAAGGTGCAGCAGAATGCCCACGCGATGGATAACACGTGATATTACATTTATAGCACCTTGTAAATCCGTAAGAAATAATCTACACAGAATGCATGTTTATTCCATAGATACAAAAAATGACAGTAGTGGCGTGTAAAAATCCTGGAAATTTTGGGAATCTCCTCAGGTTTTCCTGTAGCGTGGATATTAGCGAGTCTCGTGAAAGCAGATGGAGACGTTGGCCTTTGTCTGAGTGTATCTATTTCCAGAACAACTCGGAGACGTTGCCGCCGAATGTCCAGGTTCCCTTCGATGGCCAGCGAGTTTTCCTGGTGGATGCACTTCCGTCAAATGCTGGCACCTACACGTGTATCGTTCGTAATTCTGCCGGTGAAAGCCGCAAGAACATCCATGTTACCGTGCTTGGTCAGTTTTTACCTGGAATTTTGCCTAAAAGTTAAAAAAATTTATCCTTGCTGAAGTGTAACGGGTTTTTTATTCCTGTTTGAACTCCAGCTTTCTCTGCGAGTTCTATACTTTTAAGTGGAACCAGAGCTGAAGGATTATAGAATGATTGGCTTGGATGAATCCATGACTGAATTTACTTCATTCCAGAACCTCCGGAATTCATCGAAACTCAGTTCGACCAGAATGTACGAGTAATCAGTGGATCACCGCTGAGCTTGGCATGTCTAGTCAAAGGCTTCCCTACGCCTCTTCTTGAGTGGAGGAAAGACGGTCAAACCATCACTGAAAATGTATTCAGGTAAGGAAACCCAGCTAAACTAGTAATGTCACTACTAGTATGTAAATTTTTAGTGAAAATGGACAACGTCTAAAAATGGATTCCCAAGACATGACAACACATCGATTCACTTGTCTTGTTTCTAACAAAGCAGGATCCATAGCCAGAGATTTCTTCGTGCAGGTGCGGTTGCATTTTTTGTTTATTTTCCAGGAAATTCCGGAGCAAATATGTGACAGAGTGAAGTGAGCAAAGTTTGGCTTGTTTTCGTTTCGGGAGAGTAGACGTGAGAGACGTGAGGACAGACTCGAAAAAGGGGCGTGGTTTTTTATGCGTATGCAGCTAGCTCTGTCGTGATTGGCTGGCGATAACTACAGTTTCCTGGACAGGATGCCTTACATTTACAGCGTGTTGTTCATTTACAAATGGAAAAGAATATGAATATGCCTATGGAGATACATACCTACAAATTATTATGAATCCAGAAACCCTTTCCAGAGCGTCGCACCACCCACCATCAAAGATGCCGGCGATCGTACAATAGTTGAAGTGACCGAGGGGCAGACAGCAATGCTACAATGCCCCGTCGTTGGAGGAGATGTCGATATAACATGGAGGAGACAAGGACGAACTATTGAGGTTGCCTGTCCATCCTACTGTGATGCCCGGTGTGTGGAAGATGGCTGGATGTAATTTTTCCAGGAATCTGAAGGTATTTTCACCGTGGATAAGACTCGACTTATGTTGGTGAACGCTCAAAAGGATCATGAAGACACGTTCACATGTATTGCGAAGAACAGTGCCGGTGAGGCTGCGAGGGATTTCGAGGTGGTTGTGTTAGGTATGTTAAGCCAATTAGTTTTTTCCTGAATTCTGGAATTATCCTTGGAGTTGGTCGATAACTTCACTTTTTACCACTTGGTTCTCAGTGATTTTATGGCGCTAATGACTTTCACAGTCAAGTTATCTGCCTGCAACTTTTAAAATATCAAGGAATAAGTATTGCAACCCTTTCTGGACTTGTGACCTTTATGGATTTCCTCTTTATGAAGGACAATATTACTTGATCATCTCTGGAAACTTGCTTTTCCATAAATTGCTTGGATCGAGCTGTGTGAAAAAGAAGTCAATTCATGTCTTGAATGGCAGATTATTGAGCGAGAACTGATCCCCAGCTCTTTTACCATAGCTATCCAGGGAAACTCCGCCTCTCATCCTGATAAAAATCCTCGCTTCAATATTTCCAGTTGCTCCACACATCAAAGGATCATTGGTAGAGGACGTGGAAGTTGTAGAAGGCTTTGAAATGACCCTCGATTGTGACTACGATGCGAGTCCAGAACCGAGCGTGCAATGGACCAAGGATGGCGACTCTCTTCCTGTAACTGCTCAGGTACTACCTGGCGATACTGTATCGTCCTCCCAGCTACTAATTAGTATTCTCAACTCCAGTTGCTCAATGGAGACCATACTCTGGCGATGAGCGGCGTCACTCGCAATGGTGCTGGTGTATTCCGCTGTGCTCTGTCGAACAAGGCCGGATCCGCAGAGAAGACGTTCAATGTGCGAGTGATCCAGAAACCAGAGCTGGACGGTGGTGATGAGATCACAGTTGTGAAGGTGTGGCTATTCTTTAGTTCTCCACTCTGGCTCAAACCAATTCCTCATCATTTAGGTTAATATTACTCGTCCCGTTACCCTGGAATGTCCTATCAAGGATCCAATAGGCGTGGAATTGTCGTGGTCCCGTCACCAGCTCCCTGCAGTTAGTGGTGTGGAAAACGTGCAGGTGGGAACGTGCCGATCGTTAGAACTCTCTGGAAAACAAATTCATGCATTCTTTAGATCCTATCCGGAGGTCGTCATCTGTTCATTCCATCTGCACAAGTGAATGATGAAGGGACGTTCACGTGCACAGCGAAAAATCAAGCTGGCGAGACGTCAAAGACGTACAAGTTGCTTGTTCAAGGTACGAATGGTTTTTTCTGGATTCTGACAGTGAAAGAGTGGATTTTCCCTATTTTTCAGTTCCACCAACTATCCTGAACGAAGGAGGCGAATACACAGTAATTGAGAACAACTCACTAGTATTACCCTGTGAAGTGGAGGGAAGTCCGAAACCCATCATCGTTTGGACGAAGGTTTGCTGGATTATCCATTGTTTTGTAGCGAATACGGAACATGACCTTGTTTCTACAGGATGGACAACCTGTAAATGGCCTGAAATCCGTCAGAACCCTCTCCGAAGGCCAACAGTTCAAGATCAGCCATGCGGAAACAAGTGAGTTGCGGGAAAAATGAAAATTCATGGTATGTATGGAGTACGGTACTTCCAGATCATCGTGGATCGTACGCATGTCATGCTAAAAATGATGTGGGAAGCGCTGAGATTAATTTCGATGTGGATATTATCAGTATGTAATTTATTTTATTTTATTACCTTGATCTACGACTTTCAACGGTGATGAGAGATCACGAAACTTTTAGAATAGATTCGAATATTCAATTTTTCAGCACGTCCTGCTGTGCTGCGCGGTATCAAGGATACTGTAGAGGTGTTCGAAGGAGGTATAGCGCATTTCCGCTGCCCGATTGCCGAAAAGAATTTCAAGGGACAGGTCACGTGGTGAGTCTAGGGTTTACTTGTAACAGGATCGGTAGGGTGAAAACTCGTCCAATCATTCTACCATTCCTTGTCAGTCATTTTTTTTTTCGAAAAAATTGTTAATTTATCGCTTTTCTGTGACGATATCTACACCTGATCCTGAATAATTGCTCTATGTGATCCAGAGAAAGTTATTCACGTAATGGGGTATGGAATTTTCTTGTCACGGATTTCTATTTTTCTGGCAGAAATATACACTAAATTCTGCTCTTTTTGGTAATCCAGAGACAGTTTTCCAAGTGACAAGATCCTTTTCATAAAAATAATCCACGCTTCATAAAAATAATCCATCTAGCATCCATATCCATACCTTACATTTTACTTCTCTTAGTAAGTAGAATTGAACATGCTCCGACTTCACCCTCAAAGCAGATGCTCCGTGAGGAAAATTACTATTACCTACTCTTATTACGAGGCATTTTCTGAGTTTGGATGCATCATTGAGATTACCCAGGGTTAAAACTTAACGCCCATGCTATCGATGGGTGAATTTGTGTGGTGTTGACACGTGTACCCTTGGTAATCTCAATGATACATGCGGCCTCAGGATTCCGAATTTTTTTGCCCACCACCCATAGTCTCTGGATTTGACTACTGGTAACTTCATTAGTCTTTTCAGAATAAATTGAGCTTCTATTTCGATTTAGCTTGCACGATTTCTAAAGTTTATGTTGTGCAAGTTTGTCTCCAAATTCAGGTTGTACGACTTCAAACCAGTGCCCACGAATAATCCGAGATTCTCCAGAGGACACGCAGATAGGCGGCTCAATGTTCAGAAGTTTGTTTCCAGGACTCGTTGACTTGTTTCCTGTACATACTGCAGTAGCAGCAATGATTTTATTCAGCGTCACACTATCAGATGAGGGAGCATACAGTTGTCGAATAAAAAATGACGCTGGCGAGACGCGCGTCGACTATAAACTGGTAGTCCTTGTTCCACCGAGTATTATTATGCTGGATAAGGATAAGAACAGGTACATAGACACACTGTGATGCAGTTCCAGGTTTTCCAGGATTTTTGCGCTGCTTTCCTAGATCCGTAACAGAAGACAGTTCCATCACGTTGTCCTGTCCGGCGACTGGAAAGCCAGAGCCGAAGATCACATGGCAGAAGGATGGAGAGATGCTTCATCCTGGAAATATTAGTAGTGTGATTAAGTCGGCTCAGATGGTTGGAAGCGAGATAAAAATCGCTAGGATCAAGGCAAGCTACTAGTAGGTACTGCTGGAGATTGAAATCATCCAACCCTTTGTAGCAGCACGATTCTGGAAGGTTTACTTGTGAAGCTTCGAACAAGGCAGGATCTTCTGAGCAGGACGTGCTGGTGAATGTGATGAGTGCGTTGTTTCTGGTATAATCGGCATTTCTGGATTCGTCGATAATCTGAGGATTTTAAGCTCCTCCACGAATCGAGAAAGAAGGAATCCCATCCGACATCGAGGAGGTCGCGGAACGAACTGTTACAATATCTTGTCCAGTTCATGGCAAGCCTACTCCGGCGGTAACATGGCTAAAGGTACGTAAATGCAAGGATTTTCAAGCAGGATTATGTTGTATTGTTTTTCAGGCTCCCAGACATTGCTGTGTTTTTACAATTTTCCGGAAATTTCCATAATTAATCCACTTTTCATCCAGAGCCATGCTCATTTGCAGGCTGGTCGCCCACTGAATCAGCAACAAAACATCAAGACTTCTGCCAATGGACAGAAACTTTACTTCCTCAGTTTGAGTAAGGAAGATGCTGGAAGGTAAAGCATAGAAAAATGTTTTGTGCAGAATTATGTACGGAAAGTCCTAGAACTCCAGGAAACTTGCTGTGAAGTACATACAATATTTCTTTCGCACATCTCCACCTGTGTATCTAGCCTCATTTTTCTCGGATTTCGCAGCACTAAAGAATTCGGAAAGTCTGGATTTTTTTGCTTGAGTAGTATTTTTCACTTCTATTCCTGGAGCTACGCTGCAATCCAAGAACCACGTTATTTTTTTTTTAATTCTCGAAGTACTATCTACACGCGCTGTACACACTTGAGTTCTGTTATATCCTGAATCATCCACAATCCAGAAGAATTTAAAGAGAATATAGTGAGAGTTTAGAGTGAAATCCCGATTTACGTTGAGGACTTACTGATTTGAGGGGTCTAGTTGACTCAAATGTGCAGTTTTTGGATACTAGTGATTACAACGTGAAGTAGTGGAATTTTTCCTGGAATTCTTCCATAAATCCCATCCCATAGTAGACAATTTCCAGGTACACTTGCGTAGCTAAAAACCCGGCTGGAGAAGATAAACGAGACTTCAACGTCAAACTACTGGGTATGTTGCTTCCCATAAGTTGAATGTGGATGTGAAGAGAGCAGAAAATCCTGGCGTCACTTCCAGAGGCGCCATCATTCGAGGGTCCGAACCTTGTTCGTCGAGTACAAGTGAACGCTGGAAAGCCGTCAATACTAAATTGTCCAGCTACTGGATCTCCTCTTCCGGCTATTACATGGTGTGTTTGAAGTAGTGCTGTTTGGTAGAGTTGATAGAGGCCCGGGAGGTTTTCTGGAATAGAGGGAGGGATACAGTAATGCAAAGTTCTCGATCTTATTGTGACTTGGGCCATGTTGAACTATGCAGTTTTACAAAATCCATAAAATCCATAAGCTGTGAGAGGATCCATGAGATTTTCTGTTAGGACTACCATTCCTTGCAGTGCAGGGCAACTCAAGATATTCTATAAATTTTCATTTTCCCTAAAATTTAGGTTACGTGACGGTCAAACACTGCTACCATCAGCTCGACATGTGTTCTTGGATGGTGGACGTCAGCTACAAATCAGCAACTCGCAGCTGGAAGACAAAGCCAGGTGATTTACGAGAGAAATACTGTCGAAAAACAGCCCTTATGTTGTCCTTGCTTCTATTCGTTGTGGCGATCAGTCGGATATGTGATGGCAGAGCTCTGGACCCACACACCAGCTTGGTCCAGCCTTTTTTCTGGAAGAAATCCACAGTAGCGCTTATTTTCCCACCATTTTGGGTCGGCTGATGATTAGACTTAGGAGGATGTTGGGCAGGACTGCGAACCAGTTAATGGGTGATAAGTGCTTGGAAAATCCACAATAGATCCAGAGATCCAGAGTTCTTCGGGAACCGCCGCTGTCAACATGAAGTGCACACTGTTTTAATTGCGTAATAAATTAAGGGGCAATTCTTGAGAGAGGCTTGGTCTCGCCGCTATTTTTATTACCCTGAAGGCAAAATAAGCAAACGGATATCCCCTTTTCAATGTCATTAATTAGCTTATGGGTTATCCAGACAAACTTCTGGTTTCTGGATTTTAAACTAGTATATTATAAACGGAGATCATTAAGAATTCATTGAGAATTCATTGAAAATTCGAGTAGAAGTAAGGATTTATGCGTTTGATTTTATAACATTAACATTGGTCAATTTTTTTAGCCATGTTATTTGCCGATGGTCTTTAAGGTGTTCTAAAATATGGGCCAGCATTCAGAGGCCACATGTATCACTGAGATTACCCAGGGTAAGCTTGCTAATACAAGGCCTGGATGCACAACTATGATCATTCAGGGTAAACATGTAGACCTCCTGCCCCTGGATGCATAATTGAGTTCACCCAGGGTAAATGTGCCTATGCTCGTGGTAACAATGGATGAATTTCTTTGCTGTTTACACTTTCACCCTGGGTAATATCAATGATGCCCCTGAATAACTATATGGTGTGTTAACATGCTTACCATTGGTAATCTAAAGGATGCATGTGGCCTCAGAAGACCATTGAATTTACCCTTACCCATTTCAAGAAGGATTTCAACATGTTTACTCTGGGCGGTCTCAACAATGTGTTAACATGCTTACCATTGGTAATCTAAAGGATGCATGTGGCCTCAGAAGAGCACTGAATTTACCCTTACCCATTTTAACAAGGATTTCAACGTGTTTGCCCTGAATGGTCTCAACAATGTGTTCACACGTTTACCATAGGTAACCTAAACGATGCATGCGGCCTGAGAGTTAACACCACCTAAATTTACCCTTACCCATCAACAGGAATGTCAACATGTTTACCTTGAGTAATCTCAACAATGCGTCAACATGTTTAGAATGGGTAATCTGAATGATGCATGCTTCTTTAGAGTTAACACCACCTAAATTTACCCTTACCCATTAACACGGATGTCAACATGCTTACCCTGGGTAATCTCAACAATGTGTTAACATGTTTACCATGGGTAATCTGAATGATGCGTGCGGCCTCAGGGTTAGCACCACCTAAATCCACCCTTACCCATCAACAGGAATGTCAACATGTTTACCTTGAGTAATCTCAACAATGCGTCAACATGTTTAGAATGGGTAATCTGAATGATGCATGCTTCTTTAGAGTTAACACCACCTAAATTTACCCTTACCCATTAACACGGATGTCAACATGCTTACCCTGGGTAATCTCAACAATGTGTTAACATGTTTACCATGGGTAATCTGAATGATGCGTGCGGCCTCAGGGTTAGCACCACCTAAATCCACCCTTACGCATCTTAACACGGATGTCAACATGTTTACTCTAGGTAATCTCAACAATGCATCCAGGGAGAGAAGTGCTGGAAAATGTGTGATTCACGATGCGCAAATTTGAAGGTGTCACCAGTTTTTTTTTTGGTCACCGGTGTTTTTTCTTAGGTTTCATTTAGCCCATCAGTGCTAGTTTGGAGTTTAGGGTTATGAAAGCTGTAACTCAATGGGTTGTTGCCCTGAGATTTTACTTCTTGCTTTGTTTAATAGATCTGTGCTCAGACTGCTTGGATTTATATCTGCCCTTTTTCCAATCCACATCCATTAGTCTAGAATGAGCCATTAGATGAGTAAGTACTGCATTTTCTCTTCCAAAGCATATACGCTATGATGACGACACATTGCTTTCACTTCATCCCCATGGCATTGTCAGCTTCAACACCCTCGAATTCCTCAGTTCAACAAACAAGTAAATAAGGCATTGAAACGAGGGATGCTGAGACTCATAGACGAGCAGCTGGTTGTCTTTGTTCTGTTTTTGCAAAAGATGTCAGGATTTATTGCTGTATCGGCGATAAATTCATCCAGCAGGTTGCAATCCTCTCCAACAGGCAGTTGACTACGTTGAGTGGAAATTTCCTTTATGAAAACATCATTCACAATTGTCAAATACGTGGATATTTCCTGGAAAGCTCTGGCATTTTGGTTCTGGCAACAATGGATATACTTTTTCCTCTTTACATAACATAGGCTATTACGAAGGTATTGTTGAGCCTCAATGGAGCCTAAGTGAATCCAGAACTATTCAGTCCTGCTCAAAAATCGCATAAATAAACTTCTAACATGTGGTGTAGGTGTTTTGTCCTGTTTTCTCGCTATCCTGGAATTTACACTGGAGAAATCCGGGAAAAACAAAAAAGTTTCTTTTTGTTTTCCGAATGGTCGAGAAAGATGAGCGCATACACGCCATCCACGAAATTATGAGCCTATAATGCATGAAATAGTGATTATGAGATGTTCGTGCACTTTGCACGTTTATTATGCACGTGCTATACGTACTGCCTAGGATGCATGGCAATATTGCAAGTTTTTCATATCACTGTGGAGTGGAAGAGTAGTGTTCGGATCTGCTTGGATCCGGGATCCAGGATCCGTGCTTGTCCCTGCTGAAGTTGCTGCCTTCTCCGAGGCCAAAGTGGACGAGCCTACCCGACAGAAATTGATATGTTTTGCCTGAGTGATTCGCTCCAATGGGTGCAGGTGTTGGTGTACGGGAAACACGGATTTTTCTGGACTACTGGTTATGAGCTTCCCGGAAAAATTACAACGAAAGTACTAGAGAGAACTTCCTTCTACAGGTGTTTACCTTTTGGGCTCGGCAGACGAAGATTTTTGCACTCAGATACCCAACCGGCCAAGCTAGCCACCTACGATTGACCGTGGGTCAGCATTTAGCCGTCGGGCACGTTATGCGGCTACACAGTGCAGAAAGTTTGTACCTGCTTAGGTGACTTGATAGGCAAATTTTCACCTCCAAGATGTTGGTACACCTATTGCGTCCTTTAGGATCTCATGACAGCAATTCTGCAATCCTGCAAAAATCCATACCACTCCTGGATGGGTTTATTGCTCGTAACGCGATGTTCTTGGGTTGATACAGTTGCACAAATGAGAGTTTCATAGTATGAAATGTGTAAGCGATCAGCTGTTGTGGTTGACGTAAAGGCGGCGGAAGCCATAGGCCAACCCGTAATGATGATAGAAGAGCAATAACATAGTGCATTTGCCCGAATGAACGGATGAGTAGGCGATTATGTCCGGAAGTTTTTGTTGTAAAGTGTTCTTTTGTGACAATGGAAACATTTGTCGCTGAGAAGAAAGTGAATTTCTTCAGATACACTTGCATTGCGACAAATGCCGTCGGCTCGGATGATTTGGAAACGAGTCTGGAAGTCGTGGCGATTCCGGTGATCCTTGGCAGTAAACACGAAAAGCTGGAAGTGATCGAGAATTTCCGCCAGGATTTGATCTGCGATGTGGGATTTCTGGATATTTTCCCGTTGAGAATTCCAGAATTTCTTTTGAAAGGACTTTTATTCCAGTTTAATCACACCGACTCACCGGTAGACATCGAATGGCAAAAAGCAGGCCAAACCATCACGCAACAAACGCTACGAGATGACAGTTACCTGCAGGTTAGCGACTAGGCCAGAATTTCACCTCATTTTCATGTGTACATGTTTACCCCCGAGTAATTTCTGGAAATCCGTAGAAATCCATTCAGTTGTGAAGTGCAAACACGCTGGAGAAGCGGGCAAAACGGCACACTTCTGAGCAAACTTCCCCCTTTCTCATTACTTAGCAGTGCCTTTTGAGTGTGAAGCATTTATGGATGACTAGCTCGGACATAAACAGCTGAGTAGGATCCTGATGAAACCTTTGAAAAACCATTATTGAGCTAAAAGTACTGCAGATCCTGAACCAGCTCGGATTTTTCATGTATGAAAATCTAATTGTGAATAACAATATCAACATAATAGGATATTTCGCTCTCTTAAAGAAATAAACAAGTTTCAAAATTATAGGAAGATGCGAGGAAGAGATAATGAACACTTGAAAACATTGTTTAGATCCTACTTTTGGGCAAAATTTAGGAAAAGAGTGTTAAAACCATGGATTTTGAGAATAAGACGTCTAACCAGTAAGATTTATTTTACTCTCTGTCTCTCTCTTTCCAGAGTTTTTCCTTCTTTCCTACCTGATTTCAAAAATGTTTTGAGTGGAATTGCCAACTACATAGTTTGGGCAACTAGAGATTGGAGAAACTTTTATGGATAAATTCCTGGATGTTGTGATGGAGACCAAGCTGGACAGCGTTGTTTTTGGGCTCCTCTATAGAATTCTGAACAGTTTTCTAAGGATGAATTTCGAAACTAACTTTTGGGAATTTGATCTGGTTAAAAACCGTGTTTGTGGTAGTTAAAAAGTTACGCATCTACCGCTTCCAGGAATACCGGCTTTGATATCGTTTGCACGGTATCCTTGGATTTTTTTTTGCAAATGGAAAATAAGTTACTACATAAATTAATGAGCAGTTACACAAATGAAAAAGTTACTAATGTCCGATCACATTCGCATATTTGTAGTAAATTTGAAATGCATTGATCTTCTGGGATGAGATTCGTTCTCTGTCCAAGCCTCTCGGACAGTTCAGATATCCAGAAAAAATTATCGTATTGTGTAACTTCCTTCGATAAAGTCCTCTAATGTAAAACTTTACTTTCAGCGCTGTGGAACAAAGGTTTGTTTAGGTTTCAGTAGGAGTCTAAGTTCTTTCTTCAAATAGATGTAGATTCCTTTTGTGAATTTCCCCGGCATAGGTGAAAATTAGCTCTAGAAACTGCGTAGACATCCACTGATGACGTGAAGTTGCACATTTCTCGAAAATTCTGTTTCAGATTCCCTCATCTGGTCGACGTCTCCATATTCTCTCGGCTCGAACAACGGATACTGGAAGGTTTCACTTGATCACTGTTGAGTAGCACAGTGCAACTTCAGCTCATAGCTTCATTTTATGGATAAAGTGGCTGAGTAGGAGCGTTCCTGAGCATCCTGGAAAATCCCTGACAATTTGAATCGCTATTGATGTTTACGTGTCTTTTTGGCTAGGACGACTCTCTTGTATCTGAGTTCCTCTAGAACGAATTGCAACATTGCTTTTGCTAGCCTAATCGGCTTCTACTCTTTGTTAGCGTTAAAATCCAGAAATCCAAGCCCTTTCACCCGAAGTTGCGCTGTGCACTTAACATGTCCCACTTAAACGTGTTCAGAGTTAGTAATTGTGCGACAATTTGAGGTACACATGCATTGTTCGGAACGCAGCTGGAGAAGCGAGAAAGACTTTCGATCTGAAAGTGCTCGGTGAGCGTTTACACCTCGTGAATCATGTGAAATTGTCAGGATAATGGGCACACGAGCGACGGGCAAAGCGATTGGTTTTAGTGCCGCCATCTATCAATGAACTGAGCTCGTCGGAATCGCTGCAGAATGTCATCCCAGGATCTCGTCTCAGCCTTGACTGCATCGTTGACGGTGATCCATTTCCGGAGGTGGCTTTTAGCATTTTTGCCCCTGTGCCTGGTGAATCCATGGGCTGTCAGCGCGTTTCGTAGGCTATTTGCTGGAGTATTCCAGAAATTTATAAGTAGTAAGCAACCAGTCTCATTGTTGTCTGTGGCTATTGGTGAGATTCTGCCATAATAGATAGCTTCAAATAGCTTCATTTCGTATGAAAACGAGCAATTGATGACATAAAACTATACCATATAGTAATGTGAAAAGGAAGAAATTGCATGAGCGTCGTTATCACCGATGAAGGCTAGTGTCACGGAAATTGGGTGAGCTCATCGAGAAGAACAAAAAAACACCATACATAATGACCAGATGAGAAGAGATCACTGGGAGATAAATGACACATCTCGTGGACGTGAATCCTTGAACTAAATGAACGTTGCATAACGCTGAGCATTGCGCGCACAGAATGGCCTAACACTTTACAATGATGTGGTAATGAAAGCATATTTCAGATCAGTTGGACTCGTGACGATGTTCCTATTGAAGACGGGGAGTCGTACAAGATAATCAACCAGAAAGAGACGGTGGTTATCACGAACGTGGATGGGCAGAGCGCTGGCAAGTATACTTGTCATGCAAGAAACAAAGCAGGAAATGCGACTAGAGACTTTGTCGTGCGACTAACAGGTACGTACAAGCACGTCTAGCTGATCATATGTATGTATGCGTGGCAAGGAAGCAGTATAGTAGATAACAGAAGAACTCTTAGAAGAATTCTGCAAGACCCATGTAAGGCAACTGAGAAGTGAGAAAGTCAGGAATGAAGGCATTGTTTGTCTGGAACCAGCATTTGATTTATTACACAGGTCCACCAGTGATTGACCAAGGTGCCGAGCAGCTGGACATGATCGTTGGAGATACGATGAGTATCACTTGTCGGGTGGTATCCGGAACGGGTAATCTAACCGTTTCGTGGATTATTGATGGCAAACCTGTGCCGAATGGAGTGCTTAGCCCTACAGTGGAGGTACAGTTGAGACAAAAATTCAATACTTTATTGTTAAGGGGAGTGGATAAATCAACGTGGGTGGTCTCCCGATCCCTGTTCACCCGCGCTTGCCTAACTCCTAAGAACTCTACAGGTCCTGGATCGACGTGTCGAAGTGAGCAACGCTCGATTGAGCGACGCTGGCAAGTACATCTGTGTGGCTCGTAATGAAGCCGGTGAAGCGCGGAAGACGTTTGATCTGTCTGTTCTGGGTGAGTGAAAGTCGACAAGCACTCGAGTGCCGGGAAAAAGTGACAAGCGCTTGCTGTGTGTGTGTTTTCCAGAGGTGCCACGTTTCCTGGACATGACCAACGTGAATCCGTCTATCATCATCGGACGCCCGCTAATACTCGACTGCTCCGTGTCGGGCACACCTAAGCCGACAATCACATGGATGAAGGTGCGTGGTAAATCAAATGCCGGCTCATTATAGAGGTTCTAAGTGGGCTCTTCATCATCATCAGATTACTCGTAGTAGCAACGGAATAAGCAGAAGTAGACCGGTATACTTCAATGTGCACGAAGCGCAAACACCGTACTTATTGCAGGTTTTGCCACCTGCACACTCTAAACCTACCCTCCATATCGGTTTCTGGAACAAATCCATCACTTTGTACTTGCGATACGCGTTTTGACAGCGTCGATTTGCTGGTTTCTGAAAGTACTGTTGTTAGTGAGGCGTCCATGCCAAGCTGCTAAAGGCGGATCAGCTCGTGCCGGAGCCCCGAGCTGGCTTATTGAGGGGAGATTTGCCCCAAATTACACGTTTCGCTTGAGATTGATGGGCCGGCTTGGTTAAGACGAGATGGCTCTATACCCAATCCTCAATCCTCAATTCCAATTCCAACTTCATTTGGCGCATGGCCCCCATCCTCGCTGAAGAACTCGTAATGGCGCGCTTGGACTTTTAACTGTATCTAAGGCAGGAAATCTTGTGTAAAGTGCTCGGAAATGTTGTCCACTAAGTTTTTCCGGAAGTGAAAAGTGAAAAAAGGATACACAACAGGTGCAAAAGTCAGCTTTGTTTGTCCTTAATGAGGCGGGAGGCATTAGATTAGACTTCATTTTCAGCTGCTCATAGCATGGATAGCATGGATACGCATCCACGAGTCCACTCTAATTCCGAGTGGAATCGCAATGCGATGAGATGCGTATCCAACGGAGACGAAGCGAAAGAAGAAGCGTGAGAGAATATGCGCACTCACCAAATTGAAATCATAACAGCACAGCTGACATCGATCTTCGGATGCGAATCCGGTGTCCTGGTCGATGGCCGGGCAGTCGCACACCATCAGATGCGGTGCGAAACGTGCACACGGATTTTCGCATGTGTTATCCACACAGATTTTCTCCATTCTGGAACTTTCAGTATATAGTGTTTAAGGAAATTCCAGCGACTATTTAATGCCTGTGACAAGGATGTTGGGTACTGATTTTTGTAGGGATTCACTGGAATTGCTAGTTTGGTTTCTGGCAGAACAAGATGTCAATTTTCCAGGATTCTTAGTCTTTCAATAGTTATATTTATCCCTATAAAATGGAGATTTTAATCTCCTCTCGATTAGAAGGTTGTACTACTATTTTTCTACTTTTTACTACAAGGATATGACAAAAGATGCTTCAGAACTTTGAAGAGGAAATTCAAATTCTCATTATTTCCTGATGCATAGCCCATTTTGCCAACGTTCAAAGCCAGTTTCGGAGCGATTTATATCCCCAAGAGGCAAAAAACAACATCCTGGGAGGCCACTGTACTTACGGAGGGTTTTCTGAGCGCTCAAAAAGCGAGTGAATCCTGGCTTCTGACGTCCGTTTTTCCCTTTTCTGTGTGACCTACCAGTGACTTCCTAGGATTTTATCTCGTGTGAAGTCCATCCTGCTGCATGTTTTTCCGCGTCAATTTAAATAGAATCAGTGTAACGTTGCGAAAATGCGAACATTGAGCAGCAGCAGTGGAAGTTTGGAGCATCACAGCGTCTGCATGTCAGTCGTCTGTCTCGGCTGATTTTTTCGTCTCTTCCAGAATCGAACGGCCAGGATCTTATGCCGCTAATTATGGCGATGGTGTCGCATAAATCGCATTGCGGACGATGTTCTCGCACAATCCAACAAAACCCGCGGGAAAACCTCATTTCCCCCCAATTTGCATGTTTTGCTGACGAGCGTTTTTTGTGCTGAAATTACTAATGGCGCTAACAAATACGAATACTACTATGGCGTACTAGTAAAGAGTACTAGTCGATCCCTCGATCCCTGTTCATTATCCTGGATGGATTTCGATATGGTGGTGTTGGTTCGGCTGTTCTTATGGCGTATTTTCGCTCCCACGCACACGTTCTTGTCCATGCATTATTTCCACGAACAGACAGACACAACGCCATCGTATTTCGGGCCAGCCGTCAAATTGCTTGATTTTGAGGGGCGATAAAACAATTATGTGGCCACGTTGTATACACAATGCCTCTAATTCCGGCATATTGTCCTTTTTTCTGAGCTAAGGTGCTGCCGTCGTCGTCGTCGTCAATAGAGAGGAAAGGGCATTAAAGAGAGAGGGAGAGAGAGCTGAGCAATGTGGTTACTCGGACACGTTTACTACGACATGTATGTGGGAGAGTGGTATGGATAATTTGTAGGATTTCGCATGGATTGGTGATTTTTGCCGAAATTATCCTGGAAAAGTACTGGAAATGAACTGTACGTTAGGCAAGGAATCTTCAATCCAGGCAAAACAGTTCAAGAAGAAAAAGAGGACAGATCCCAATTAGGGATGAGCCGAAGTATTCTTACGAGTAAGTCCGGAAGTTCAAAAGGTGGAAGAAATCCGAAATATTGGAATTTTCGTGGAAGAGAAGCGCATTTGAATTTTCGAATTATTCGAAATATTCGGTATTCGAGAGCCAAAATATTCGATTTCGAATAAGTGCAAAATTCGAGTGCTTCAACATTAGAGACCAATAGTGCTAGATGAAAGACAAACAAAGCCTAAAGTTTCCTCATTCTTGAATAGCTGAACGATTTAATTAATTCCTGGGTCTGGATGCATCATTGAGATTATCTAGGGTTAACGCTTTCCCTCTCGTGCTAAGGGTGGGTAAATTCGTGTGGTGTCGACCCGTTTACCCTGGGTAATCTCAACAGTGCAGATGGCCTCTGGATTGTTAATTAAAGTAGCTATTTATTCGACTTTTATTCGGTCCCAAGTGCTAAAGCCGGTATCCAGCAATTTTTCTGTTCATCCCTGGTCCGAATCCATGGCAGATCTTCGGATCGTTACCTACCTCGCCCTCGTATGGTAAATGGATTTCGAGGTTTTAGATTTCGATAAGTAATTGTCAATGGCAGTTCCCTCTGGCCTACTAGGTGTTTATGGATGTACAAAATGAATTTCTGGAAAATGACAGTGGCACTCACTTGCGGTCGCAAAATGATCCAGGCTGTCGCGTATGACAGACAGAATTCGAACATCGTCCGGTGATACAAAGTCTGGCTGAATCCGTGTCATCGCAAGGCAATCCCTCCAACTCGGCGCCGTGCATCCGACATCGAGAGCATGCCTCGCGTTCCCAGCGCTCCCCGTTTGGCCTGAAAAATCATGGGAAAGCTCGGGAACATTCTGACACCAACGGCAAACAATTTCAGCTTGGATCGTAGCCGCTCCTGGCGTCGGCCGCGGTGTCCGTGTTTCCCTGACAAGGCAACGCTTGCGAATTCATGCGTCCGACATGACACGATGCATTGTACGCATGAACACGCTTACTGGGTGTAATTTCATTAGCGGCTCGCGAATTAGTTTTGCCGCTGGGCATTTCAACACCTGCGTGCCCTAGTCGAGGAGCGCTGTATGTGTGTGGGGGGCGCTTGGCGTGTGTCCTAACACCTCGTCTCTCACCTTACATGGCTCCCGTCGTCGTGCGATGGCTCACAACTAATGAGTTGACGAGCGTACATGCACTGAATTTCTGATTGCTCTCGCTCCGGCGTCTCGTCTCTCTGAGCCGCTCGAAATTCCATGGTGATAGATGAGGTTTGGTCTTGAACGCGACACACCTGGGGCCAGAGAAAAACGCTTGTACACCCTGCACACCCGCACTCACAGACACACACACACACTCACTCCCTCACTCCCTCAAGCCCTCAGGCTAGCGATATGCTATATGATTTCGTTTCCCACCGCTGTGCGGTTCGACTTCAGTGCATTCGAATTGGTTAGTAATTCAATACGTGAGAGGCTTCCTTCATCTGCCGCCTCGCTTCGGGACCAAATTAATAATAATAGCAAGTAGACGGGGGGGGGGGGGCGGCGGAAATTCCATCCGCACACCTCAGCAGTTAATACATTTCACCAAACACACGCGAAAGCTATTATGCACGAATGGCCGGGTCGAATTAGGTGCGACTGAGCGGAAACTCATGGACATAAGACATTAAAACATGGAAGAGAATGACCTTTTCCTTAGGAAATTACCTCAGGATGTTGTGGTGGTGAGCGGGAAGGCATTGATGGTCCGCGTTTCCACAACACAGATAGCAGTAGTTGTCTTCTTCCGCGTCGCACTGGCACTCCCTCATACCTCGTAACGAACAGGCCGATATGCATCTGAAGTAAAAAAGCGGATTGTACATCAGTCCAAGAGGCCATCGCAATGGGCATTCTCTTCTTCAGCAACGTCTAATGTGCTACAGTAATCACAGCTTAATGGTGCATATAAACCGTATAAAGCATCTTCAGACGACAGCGTCGTTCTGTTGAGTCAATGAGCTCGTTGAAATTAGGAAGAAGCCATTAGCACCCGCATTGCCCTATGACACGGTCATCCTGAGGCTTTTTGAGGCTGTTTGTCTTTGGCCTTGGCCTTGTTTGTCCATTAATCCAGGACAGAATGAGAGCGGCTGAGGTGGTGGGCATGGAGCCGGTTCGTTTCCGGAGGCAGCCTCCGGCCTTGCCGCATCCCTCAGTGCTTTATCCTCGTGTTTGGCGGCGAGTTTCAGTTTCGTGGATAGATCGATACGCAACATAATGGGGGGTCACTGGAGTGGCTCACACCACCCCGGAAATCCCCGACTCCCCTTCTCGACTCGAGAGAACTTCTCCGGCCGAGCGCCGAAGTTCAAGCCAAGTCGGTCGATGCTGCTTACTCGGCAGTACATCCCCGGTTGTAATTGAATGCGGCGAAAATGCGCGCATATTTTAGCGCATGCAAATGGTCGTGTAGTCTTCGTACGAATCCGTAAATCGCCAACACATGAAGACTGGCAATTAGTGGGCTTTTAGGCATTAGGTGAGACAATGCGTGCGGGCCGGCCGGCAGAATGTGCGCCGGCATGAATGCCAAAAGAGCACTTACACAGAGCATCAAGCCATAAGTAGCGAGAAGGTTTTGAGCAAGTTCGGCCGCTCCCTGAGGACCCGAAAATCTCGCCCCACCATCGCAAACGACGATGGATGGACGAAATGATCGCTAAATAATGCATAGCTCGTCTGCTGGCTCGAGCTTGTCTGAGCTGTGAGCTGCGGCATGGGTGTGTGGGGGCTCGAAGTGACTCGGACGAGGCCTGGTTGTCGAGCAGTTGTTAGCCATTCACATCTCCATACATAATCGGAGAAAATATGGAAGCGAAATCCGAGTTGGACACCATCAATTATCTCCCGACAATCCGGCTTTTCCCAAAGGAATGGGCCGTTTGGCCCATTATCGTATATTTAGTACAAACTCGACATGGCAGTGCACCGAAGCACGAAATTGGCATATTAGCGTTTCGGCATGAATCATGAGTTGTGCGATGGCGTTGACAACACTCGTGCACTACGGAACCCTCTCGACAAGACATGCGAGACGGACGGCTCGAAGACGCCGCGCATCATGCCGCACTGAGGCATCGTAAATTCAGTTCGATGGGGGTTGTGAGGCGGGAAGCACGTGTCAAGAATTCGCTAGGGGAAACTTCAACTTATGTTTATATTCAACAAAGCGCCGCACACTGCCCTGACTCGTTCAGCTGTTCCGAGGCTTCTCATGGCCATGCGTGCGTGCGTGCGTCCGCTTGCCTTGTACACCGAAATAGATTTGTAAGCAGAAGCGAGCAGATTAAAAAGTGGCGCAAGCCAAAACAATAACGAAGGTAATTGCTGGTTGTTGTCGCCGCACATTTCTCTTGCCTCCAACATCCATCTTGATGACAAGCCCCGTCACTGCTAATAAAAACTAATATCATTACAGCTCCGTAAGAGTTGCCCGGATAGTGTACGAGGAAAAGCTGCGCGCGCGTGTCGCTCTGATAAATGCACGCTTATGAGGTGAAACACATCTTTCGGTGAGGCGGCTCGTCGTCAGCACGTACTTTCACAATTTCCTCCGTACAAAATCAGGCAACTATTCATAAAAGTGGCGCGATCCCGAGCAGATATCATATTGTTTTTGTCGGCAGCAACTCGAGACGAGTAAGTGTCACGCAATACTATGCATGAAATACCTTTTTGCGTGAGGTAAACAATATATCTCGTATGGAGCAGTTCATACCATGGCAGTGCAGCTGAGGGCTTATAAGGTTAAGTAATTTCAGGGGAAATGCTGGAGGAGGACTGAGTTGTATGAGGTACGAGACTAGCAGCAGCTTATAAAGAGGACACGCAAACATGCTGAAAAAGTTCAATTTAGGCTGGGAAAGGAGCAGAAGCAATGGGAAGTAACAAAACTGCGAAACGACAGCTATCCAGAAAACTTGTTCTTGTTCTTGTTTTGCTTTAAACGAATCCAGAGTAACAATGTTTGCAGCAAACCACGATAATAGAAGCAGAGTTTTGTGAAAAGCGAAACCAAGACTCACGTTCCATTTCTGCACACGCTGGCATTGTTCTCGGAACAGATTGTGCCTTCTTTCGAACACGTTTCACTCGTAGTACCAGCAATAAGTATCACATAAATGTAGGTAAAAATGTAACGAGATGAATTGGCGCCTAGCGGGAAACGAAAACGCATCGTCGGCCAGAATCGTGACGACGACGACGTCCACGATGTCGACGACGACGATTGTGGAATTATTCCGAAGGGTGAGGTATGGGCAGACAGTTTGCGCGGTTTCATAGTCACGGGCAGAATTACTGCGGTGGGGGCATTGCGATCCCGCCCTCTGCTTTTGCCCGCCCCACCCCGGATATATGCAACAAATGCAGGCGTTCAGCATATAGCAGCGTTCGTCGACCAGCATCGTAGACGTGTTCTTTGAAGGGAGTGGATTAGGGATGTGCAGCAGAGACTTTGTGGACTCTTGATGATGCTTGACGGAAAACAGCGGAAGGACGCGCGACGCGCTGCGTCCGAGCGTCGACGCGCCATCCGAAGGCGACGAACATCAACAAAAACGTTTTCACTTGATCATCCTGGCGACACTTCCCACTCAACCCTACCCTTTTTCCCAGTTACCACCTAATTTCCAAGAAAACCCACGCTTATTCGACCTTTTGCTGTCGCGTACCGCCAATGCCGTCGCTCCTCTATCCCGGATTCTGACCTCGAAATCCTTGTAAGCACTTCTTGTCGCGTGAATCACTGGCATCAAGAGCTCTTCTCGTCTAATTCCAAGCGCCTTTAGCGTTTTTTTCCCGGGCAAGAGGTTGTGAAGCTTCACATGAACATTAAGCACTGCAATTACCGTCGCTTTTTTGGACTCCCCCAAGTTTGATGGATTACTCTTGCAGGAGCTTTTCATGCATGAAAATAAACGTTGGTTGATCCTGAAATGAAAGGTTTTAAAAGGATGATGCTCGCATTAAAAAATGTACTTCATTCTGTGGATTTGGCGAGGTCCTGGACACCCATGTACAACTAATAGGTCCATGTTTGTAGTAGATCCAAAAAATGCTTGAAGGTACAAGGAGTACTAAGAGATTTTTTCCTCAAGGATAGCCTTTTCTGGATTCTTTGTTGGTTACCAAATTTCCTGTTATTAGCTTCTTAGAAATTCTGGATTACGAGAAGTGTCCAACATCCTGCTCTGATAAACTAATCCCGCAGCTAGACATCAAGAGCCATGAAGCGACGGTGTACGTCTAAGAAACAACTCCGGAATTACCAATTGCCGCGTTGCCGGCGGCAATTTCAAACTCGAGCAGCGATAACAACACTACTGCGACGAGAGTTGGTAATTACGCGGAACACCTACAAGTTAGCGATAAGCACATGTGGACGCCGTGTTTTTCGTGGTGTATGCGGCTGAGGCCGGCAAGGACGACATGTGTTTTGCGATTCCGCCTATAAATAAGTGATGTGTGTTTTGTTTGTCCAAATACAAACACGGCGATATTACATCCTGATAGGCAGGCGAGAGTGTTTTCAAACAAAATGACCGCTGTCCCCCCGTACGTGCCCCCCTCCCCCCCTCCCCGCCCCGGTGGCCCTTCTCAATTCGCTACGAGCCGCTCAGCTGTTGCAGCATCGATCGTCTTCGTCGTTCGTTCTCTTTCGGCCGTGGTTTCTCAGCCGCTCGGAGAACGCCAGGATTCGATCCGAGTCACACGACGAAACTGATCGCGGCCCGACGCGTCCGGCCCGCCCGACGCGCGGACCACTTTATACCGTTATAAACGCGGCCGCGACGTCTGACGCGGCTTACATGCATATTCTAATTATGGAATCAATCGAATGCACACACAAAATGCCGTTAGCGTTCGCATCAATGACGCTAATTTCATTTGAATACCGAATTCAGAATGTGATACACGTCTCCTCGTTAGCGGCTTCACACCGTTACCAAGGAAGGACACCCAGTGCTTCTTAAACAGTTCGTTGTCAGGCGAAAATCATGTCTCACGAACGTCTGTGAGATGTACTATTCATGAGAAGTAGTCCACGATCCATCCTGGAGCGAAGGTGCTCATCCGACTTATCAAGTAATCATAATATTTGATGAGAGGCAGCATCACGCCTTATCACGCTTATGGACTCCTGGCTAGTCCAAGATTCCTGGAAGTGAGTTAGGAAAGAGTCTAGAGCAAGTTGGTCAAGTTGGTGAGAGGCAAACTCGAGTGAAAGGAGAGTAGTTCGGGGAAATACGAGAACTCGGAATTCGAAGTGTAACTTGTAAGGTCTTCTCCTGAGGTGATGTGCGTGTTTCAAATGACACCTTAACAAGAAATGTCCAACAGCTGTCGTCTATCGCGAGTGAGGAACGACTAATCTTCCTGGAAATTTAGGTAAATTGGGAATTTCCTCTCAATTTGATCCGTATATTTCATCCCCTCAGGATATTGACGTTTTTCAAGGATTGCAAAGCGTTTGAAGGATGTTATTAGCACGTTTTTTGCACTGTAATTGAGAACGGTAGTAAGGTAGTTATTTTTGAAATTCTAATGAATTATTGAGCGAAAATGCAGTGTAAGGTCAAAAAAATTTAAAGTTCATAGAGAACTATTTTGAATAAGCCTGCTAATCGCTGGGAATCAAGTTGTACTTGTCAGTTCATTACTAAGTACTAAATAACCCATAACTAGTTAAATCATCAGTAACTTTGCCTGGTTTTTGATACCTGCCATTAAATAAGTTTGGGAAACTTGTTAATCATCTCATTTAAAGCATAATTTCAGGACTTAAACAGAATTTTTAGGGTTTTTTTTCATAAATTATGAGAATTACCTTGCACTTACAGCGTTTTGTCATAATAGCTTGTTGTCCATGAAATTTCCTGGATTCCTCCAACAAAAGATGTTATGTCACCCGTGGCTGTCTTTGTTAAAGTTGTCGCTGCTATGCGAATTTGTTTTTTCTTCCACAAAACCTAAAACAGCGTAAATAATTCTGGAACATTTGTGCGCTATGAGTCTTTGATCACTGATCTCCAATCTATTCCAGGAAATTTGAAGCTCCGGAATTTGCTATGAGAAGAGGAATTTATGGTGTGCTATTCTTGAGTGCTTTAGAGTCCTTGAGGTGTTTTTCTGTGGCTTTCCGGATATTTGTCTGGATCGGTAACGGTGTATTTATTTATAGTTTGATATAAGGCGGAGTGATGTTTTAAACCTTAACGTCCTGGATATTTCTTTGTGGAAATATGATTCAATGTTTGAAGCGTTTATATGGGCATCACTTCCTGTAATTATCCACAGAATAACAGCACCCATGCACTTGTGAACAGCTTCCTCTACGCAGTCGTACTATGGAGAAGTTTGTCCGGAATGACATCAACGTGGATTTCTTTCTGGATTTCTCCGTAGCCACGTAACAATGCGCATTGTACGACGTTCACGTTCACGTTCCACGTTATTATTTTGGCCATTGGCAAATTCATTCGAGCCACGGCTCATAAATGCGGGAAAGAAGCACTTCATCTGCTCGTCTCCGTGGACTTTCACGATGCGATGAGGTACGTACGTACGTGGCCGAGGGCAAGCCGAGGTCTAGCGGAGACGTTAACGTTATCCTGGCTGTCCCCCGCTTTTATTTCTATTGTGTCGCAGCACATCCGTTCGCCGGACGTGCATTCTATTCGCATTTCGTGCACTTTTTGTTTAAAAGTTGTAGATTATTTCATGCGCGAGAAGTCAAAGTTTTGCACTTAGCTGTCGAGAAGCGTGAATAATCCAGACGTTGAGGGCAGTGAGCAGGCCGAGGCAAACGTCGTCGTCTTCGTCCTGAGTACCAGTTTTTTTCCCGGGAATTTTACCGCATTCATAATGTGTTAATGTTTCAAACCATGTGCATAGTGGTGCACGAATTGCACTATCATCAACGGGCAAGCTGCATCTGCAAGATGAGGAACGATGAGGGACGAGTACACGCCTCGTATCCTACTACTCACCCACTTCGCCTCCCTTCTCCGCCTTCAATTATCATAATTTTCGGCGGTAGAGCAAATGGAAAACAAGTGGTAATAAAATTGATTAATACGAGCTAGGAGACTAACAAATAAAACAAGATAGACAGCTGTATGCTAGCAAACACAAGAAAAACGTCTACGATTTACATAATCTGAGCCAGATTTGCAGTAGATCCAGTAATCCAGGAAAATTCATTGGTTTTTTCCATACAAAAAACAAGGTGACATGTGGTTTGAATTCCACAATGCCAAGAATTGGGGTTGAAGGAAACACATGCTGGCACATTTGGCCTGGAGACATCCAGGACATTGCAGGACTGTGGCGTTGCTCATCATGGACCTGTCGAACGCTTTTCAGGATTATAGTTTACCCTGTCCAAGGCCATCTACCAGGCCAAAGAACCCTGTAGTTCCAAGAGCCAGAAGGATGTCGAGCGGAACGCGATTAATTACGTCACTTAGCCTCTTTAGCCTCTTTGTTCTTCCAGAAGAAAATGGCTGAATCGATAATTATGCGTAAGGAAGGACATAAATATCTCAGGCTTTCTGGACAAAAACAGACTAGAGCTACTTTAACCGGTTTCCTACGGTTGTCGGGAATTTGGCGCGGATCAAGGGGTTTGGAAAAAGGGTCGTTGCTAAGACCAGGAGCGGATGGGTACATGCTTATGGAATGAGTCAGGAAGAAGAGGAAATTTTCCAATTTTTGAATACTGAAGCCCTACTTACTTTCCTTTTGTCCTATTGGGCCGTATTGCCCTCATTTTCCGACGATATTCAAAGTCGAATATTCGATTTCGAATGAATTTTTTGCTTTATGCAGCTCTAAGTCCATCCCCTGGCCTTTGAATTCCTATTAGACAAACTCTGAAAAAAAATCCCTCGACTTTCTTCTCTGAGGCTACAACTTGTTTGAGACTTTCCATGGATGCCTGTCCTTTACTACTCATCATTTTCATAAAGAGCACTAATATTTCTCGCATTCTATCCTTAGTTTCCATAGCTTCGAGAAGAAGCCATCGTTCGTGTATCCATATTGGTTTTCTGGAAGAGTTTAGCTTTCCGAGTTGCACTGGCCGGCATCGCTCGCTCAGTATATGCTGTGCTCGGAATAGAGAAGCAGGTTTTTGTGCACACGCAAAGCCTTGACCCTAATTCCCACTCCACTTGTACTTTAATAAGCCTAATAGACTGGGACGAAGAAAAACGCCAGTTTTTTTTTCCGTTTTCCAGAATGGCTACAGACTCAACGACACAGGCGTTTACATCAACGACAAACAGCAACTTCATATCCAGGAAGCAAAGGTTGTCCATAATAAGGTCGCCCACGTGTCCTAGTGTGAGCTCAGCTACTTTTCAGGCAGAAGATGCTGGACGCTATTCCTGTATCGCTGAGAATAAGCCAGGACGTGCTGAGAAAGACCTTGTGGTGTCGATCCTTAGTAAGATCCTAGGATGATATCGTACTGGATAGCGTGTGAAAACAGTGAACTTATTAATTTTTCAGAGCCTCCACTAATGGAAACTCGCTTCGCACCGAAGGAAGTTCAGCAAAGCCACCAACTGACCTTACAATGCCCTATTGATGTGAGTGTTGGCGGCTAGGTGTTGTGGTAGGATTTCGAGGACCTTTAGGATTATTTTCCAGGATCCTACTGTAGAATTTTTCTGGACAAAGAATGGAATTCCTATCACCACTTCTGATAAGGTCCAGGTGAGTCGCATGCGCATCTGGCGGCTTTTTCCGGAGAAGATTCGCACGTTCAGATTTCCGTCCGTCGTGACAAGCTGTACCTCATGGATGCGGAGCCATCCGACAGTGCACAGTACGCGTGTATCGCACGGAACGAAGCCGGAGAGGATCAATCCGTGTTTGATACAATCGTCAATGGTCTGACAACCACTAATATGTCCTTGAAAGTTCTGGATAATCACAAATTCCACAATTCTAGTCGCTCCAAAAATCCTCGGACCATCATTCCGCTCCGTGGATGTGATCCTGAACCAGACTGTAGAATTAACTTGCGACGTCGATGGCACCCCAGCACCAACAATTACGTGGTTACTGGATGGGAAAGCACTACTCCAAACAGAGAATGTACAGGTGACTTTCTGGAATTATCCTGCGAGTGCGTGGGAGTTTCTCCACGAGCATTTCCACTCGCTCGGATTTCCAGAAATTTCTCCCAAGTGTTTTGTGAAAATACGAATGGTGGGAAAATCCTCGAGTGTCATGTATTATTTGTGCCGTTTTGCCTTCAGTTCGTGGACAACGGCCGTGTACTTGTGCTCAATCACGTGCAAAGTGAAGAGGAAGGAAGGTACACCTGCAAGGCGGAGAACAAGGCCGGAAAAGCGGAAGCCGATACGTACGTGCAAGTTACTGGTGAGTTTGTCGCTGAGGATTGTGTGGAGATGTGTGGATTTCTTATCCAGAACGTCCTGGGAAGATTTTTTTGGGAGTGGATCTTCTTGGCAGTGGATTTTTTCTTTAATCCAGGAAATGGGGCGTATCCGAACGCTGCGAACAGCTCAGGATATGTAAGCTTTGTTGAGCAAAACAGAAGTATCTGATATTCGTCGCGTAATGCAATACCCGCAGAGAACATCGAACATTCGACTCGGTGCATGCTGTGCATCGACAAACGATCGTTGAAGCTGTGTGTTTATTGGGACGTGTCCCATCACCGGCCTAATGCAACATGACAACACCATCTGTACGTGTTCTGGAAAACAAAATCGCGATGAAAGGTGCATTTACAGTGCAGAGACACTGACAGAAGCTAAACACTACTATGCTGTCGTGGATTTTTTAGCCAATTGCCAGGCAGATCTGACATTGAGCTGAACGAAGGAAATCAGATTTTCCGTATTTTTCACGGGTATACCTCAGAAGCTCTTAGCATAGAGTGCACAATTTCAACTTCCTTCCACGTAGTTTTGATTTCTTCTTTTGGTTTTTGCAACTCATAGCCCTTGCCTCTTATCGGGTGCCCGTGCTTATAAAGCCTGGATTCACCGTGTTTTCCGGACACCAAAGAAAGAAATGTGGATTCATGCGACTTGTTCCCTTCCCTTACTCAACCAACTGAATATTTCACCACTATTCTACCATTCCCGGCCCGAATTCTGGATATAAAAATCACTGTTGGTTGGTGTTGAAAAAAGTTCTACCTTAAGGTGAAGAGGTGGGGGAGGGTTAGGAGGCACACTTACAACAGTTGTCAAACTCACTGTGTACTGTAGTTCATTTTTTGAAAGGTTACTGTAGGTATCGACCAATGAGTAGCCCGCGCCCCTGACGAACTTTTAGCTACGGTTTTTCTATTGAGATATTGGACCCGGAGCAACGGGCATCGTGTCAATATTTCTATGACTCCTGAACTCAGCGAGACACCTGGATATGCTTTGTCGTCTACCAGAATTTTTTTTCGAGCTAAAGGTATCTGCAGCAGAATTTTTAAAACATCTCAGATCGAAGATCGAAAATGTGTATTTTTCAATGTCTTCGTGGATTGAAGAGAACTGATTCTCCTTAAGATGGACCAATGTTTTTTTTAAAGAAAAAATGCTTAGAAAAATTCACACTGTATTTTAAAGAAAAAAAAAACGAAATCTATCTATCATTGGAAAAACCCATCTAAAAATCCAGAAATACTTGAGATTATTCAATGAGATTGGAACTGTGCGTGTAGTATGCAAGTTCACAGTACAATAGTCATGATAAGAGTCGTGTTGAGGAGCAAAGACTCGTTGAGGACACATGACAAGGCGGTAAACCAGTAATAAGCTCGATATGTCTGCTACAATGGATATTTTATCATGTTGGTGGTATTAGTGAACTTTAAAACATTGAAATTGCATATTTATGCTATGATATTCACGATCGCGAAGAAATTGATTTGATTGTGGATCCACAAAACATCGATTTTATATGGAATTTTTGCAAAAAAAAATAGTGTATGGATGCACTGGTAAACACTTCGTGAGACACCAGTGATTCACTGATTTTCGCATTGCCGGACCTTTTCAGTTAATCCGGGAACTTTGCAAATTTTCAGGATCTTCTTACTTTGACATAGGGTCTATTTTGCACGGCAATCACGAATACCGTATCTGTTTGGTACTGTAGCACTATTTTTGTACTATTTGGTCATCAGTCCATGCGTTGATTATGAATACCTCACTTTTGAGGGATAGTAATACAAATTTATGTCTACATTTACTTACTGGTTAAAACCTTCAGTTGATGCCTACAGCAGCCTATGGATAAAGAGGTTATGGAAATACATGAAAAAATAAAACAAAATAATATATAGGTGAGTAGATTATCTTGGAAATATCTACCTACCATTCAACTAGTCTCCAAGTTAGTTTTCGTGGTAATCCAAAAGAAAATTACTCTGCTCAGGATCAGCAAAAGGGCTAAAAAAGTTTTTCAGTGGACGGAAATCGTCATAAAAATAATATTATGGAGGAAAAATTTGCCAAATCACTTCTCCTGATCCTAGTCGTTTTTCCTTTCCCCAATGTTCTTGAACTAGCGACGCCATTTTCCAGGATTTAGATCTTATTTCTCTATCAGAGTTCTTCAATAATAGGCTGTTTGGTCCATGAAAATCAAAAATCCATTAACCGCATCTTGATTCGCACTACACTAAACATAAAATGTGCATGAACGTTTTACGACTTGAACGTAAAACAACATGCGCTTCGCTCATAAAACTTCTGCTTCCGATTCAATCTCCGGTTTAATGGATCTGGTGGATTGAGATCCAGGAATTAACAGGATGTGGAAGAACATCTCTCTATTGAACATTGAAGAACATGTCTCTTTGTTAACTTAAAAGCACAGGAGAGCACTAGAATAAGAAGAACACTAGAGCATCAGGCCACTTATTGTTCTTTAATTTTCCATAAACACTCAGGTGATTGTTCCTTAACTTAATGAGACCACTCAACTGGTTTTTTCCAGACTTTTGGAAGTGGAATTGATTGGTTGAGCAAGTCGAAATCCTCGGGCTTCCTCATTGGGGAGCAAAGGTGTCGCTGATGCTAAATACTTGGAAACTTTCGCGTGGTTGTTAAAAAAAAAGATCCAAAGCTGATCCGTAAATCTTGCGTAGTGTAGTGTAGGAACGAAAATTTCGTGGATCGACCTTGGGATCTGTTGTTAGATGTGTCTTCGGTTGTGAAAACAATCTACAGTGATCCGTTTCTGTAATTTTTCCCATGTGATTATAGTATAGGATTACCTTTTCGTCATTCATGAAAATTAGCCGAGGCGTTTCAGGATACCAAACCTTTTTATCCCAACGATCCGACCTTATTCTTCCTTATTTAGCCCCACCACGAGTATTCATGCAATCCGAGGAAATGAAAGTGGTAGCAGGAAGAGGAGCGACGATCCGCTGTGAAGTCCGTGTTTTCCAGGATGTCTACACGACGCTCTTATCCTTTTCCTGATCCTGTAATTTTCAGGTATTTGGCAACCCACCTCCGAAGGTCGAATGGTTGAAAAATGGACAACTGTTCCAATCCGAACTTCTGCAAAGCTCCACGAATTTAAGATATCTTCACTTGCGAGAAGCAAGTGTGGAAGATGCGGGAAGGTATCCTGGATTTCAGAAAATTTACAAATCATATCCTTTCTGGATATCCTTCCTTGCAGATACACGTGTATTGCTATGAATCGAGCTGGAGAACAGCGAGCCAGCACTCAGCTCCATGTTTTGGGTAAGCGATGTGACCTTATAGGATTAATCCATTTTAGTGGTTATTGGAGTGTTGTACTTTTCGTGGACTCCTGTAATTTCTGGACTTTCAGTAATTCCCGTTATCGAGGATGGTGAGAGAGTAATCCAAGTTAAAGAGAACAACACATTGAGTATCGACTGTGCTGCTGGAGGAATTCCACCTCCACAAATTACCTGGAAGAAGGACGGTCAGCCCCTGGATGGTATGTTCCTGGATCTGTAGAAACAGAAAAGTGGTTTTAGTGGGTTAAACTACTATCGTCATGTATTCCAGACGTACAAGGAGGTCGTCTGACCGTGCCGCACGCAACAGCATCGGACGCAGGACGATACACTTGCACAGCTCGCAACGAAGCTGGTCATGTCTCAGCCGATTTTGCCGTTGACGTCTTCAGCCGACCGCGGTTCAAAGACATAAAAACAGAAGTTCAGGTAAAAAAGACGTCTTCAGAAGGTGTGATTTCATTGTGGTTAAAGGCTGCGGCTCGCTAGGCATTCGTGGTTTTTCATAATTCCCGGCAAATGCAATGAGATTTGCCTGCAAAGCTTCGCTGACACCTACAAGGCTGCAGAAGTGAGAATGCACTAAAAACCACGAGCTCAGAGAGGACATTGGCTTGCGAAATTGCTGACTAGACGCCTATTGGCTGGCCCCGCCCCTTTTGGTGTGCGAGCCAATCATGGGATGGATATGAATTTCAGCTTTTGTATACTGAAATTTTTAAGAGAAATGCTGCTTATATGTACTTTTTTCTGGATTTTAGGTAATTGATGGGGATCGCGCCCGGCTTGAGTGTAAAGTTGAAGGACACCCGGCACCAACTGTCAGGTAGAAGTTTTCTTTTTATCTTCTGGGGAAAGTATGTGACTCATTACTTTGCCTCATTCTGTGAGTTATTCACCAGAGGAATCGTTTTTGCTCTGATATTATCCTTTTCCAATATCTTATCCACCCTATCTATTGACTTGAAGGAGAAGCGACTTTATCATTTTTACTTTCTAATTACTTTTTGTAAATTTCCTGAAATCCTGAAACTCACCTAAAATACATCTCATCTCGTTCAAGATGGCTGCGAGGAGGACGTCCCATCGAGGACATGTCGAACTTCATTTTATCGCCCCGAGGCGAGACTCTCATGATCCTGAAAGCGAGACGAGCCGATGCTGGATCGTACTCCTGTGTTGCGAAAAATGCGGCTGGAGAAAGTGAAGCTGGGTTTACTGTTAGTTTCACTCGCTAGATTTATTATCCCGAAGCCGACGCGGATTTTATCCAGATCATATTTCTTAGGTCTCTGTATTCACTGCTCCACACACAGAGGAATCTGTGGATCAGAATCCACACATTGTCCAAGGAAAAACATTGACCTTCTATTGTCCAGTGCTAGGAAATCCTGATCCGAAAGTGAGATTTTCTGGATTTTCTGATCAGTATTTGGGATTTATGCTTTATTTGCTTTGTAAACAATTGCATATTTAGGTGGAATGGCGCAAGGAAGGCCTACCCTTGGGCGACGATCCACGGTTCACGATTATTGATGGAAAACATCTCCAGATCGAACAGGCCAAGGTCTGAGTTGACAAATACGGTTACTTTTTTTCCTGTAGGGAAAGGAATTCTAGTGATTTTCTATTCCAGAAAGAGGATGAGGGCCGCTATACTTGCCACGCCTTTAATGAAGCTGGCGTACTTGACACGGACTACGAGTCTGAGGTTATCGGTGAGTGGAGGTTTCACCTCTTTTGCTGTTTCTGGAAACTAATTATGATCCTTTTGGAGTTGTACAGTTGTAATATGGTGAAAAGAAAGGCTGCCAAGTTTTCTATCAAAGATTCCCTGCTCTAATGGTGTGGCGCGTTAGAAATCATGACACGGAAAGGGCGGAGTCAAGCTCTGCGATTGGCCGGTAGGGTGAATTCACCAATCACGGAGCTGGGCCAAGCCCTCCTCTTCAGGTATAATGCTCCACATCCCTGTTCTAATCCTCAAAACAAGAAAATGCGAGGGCAAATAAGTTTCTGAATTTTTCGACGAATTTGGGAAGCGAGTGCAGCGTTAGAGATTTCCTGGATAATCCGGAACGTGATGTTTTTTCCATAATTTTGTAGAACGTTTTTCTACATGTCTTCATGCTGTGAAGCACCTATACAATTATTAACTTTTTCATTTTCACAAACTTACCATGGTATTAAATTGATGTTGGTGAAAAATTTCCAAATTAGTCCAGCATAAATGTAAAATTTCCTGGAAAAGTACCACTTTCTGAAAAGCACCGTTCCAGCACCGCCCAAATTCCATCGTACCGGTGAATCCGTCTACGAGGTGGTCGAGCATGAAACAGTTACTCTGGACTGTGCTGTGGCCACAGAACCGAAACCCGAAGTGATCTGGTACAGAGGCGAACAGCCGCTCTACTTGGCTGGAAATATGGCACTTTCTCCGGATGCCATGGTTAGTCAGTGGATTTTCTGAATCTCGAATTTGTTCGGCGAGAAGTGGTACCTATTTTCATTTTTTTTCTTGGGGTCGCTCTGGTTCTCCATGTTCGTTTTTTTTTTCGGGGTTATCCATTTCTGGATGAATGATCTCACTTTTTCCAAAGTTGACACTGTTCGGGGACCAGTTCTCGCTACACTTTTCCACAAATATTTCCAGTTTCCGGATAGCTTATCCATCTCTTGTTTAGCAACTCACTATTCGATCTGTATCCCTGTCTGACGGTGGAAAATACACATGTAAGGCAAGCAACGAAGCTGGCTCCTCGGATATTGACCTGATTCTGAAGGTTTCTTCCCAATATTGTCACATTTTTGCTGACGTTTGACGAAAAAAAAAACTATTTTAGGTCCTTGTCCCTCCGAAAATCGACAAATCCAACATCATTGGTAATCCTTTGGCAATCGTCGAGAGAAATATTTACTTGGAGTGTCCTGTTTCCGGTGAGTTGTTAGGATCTGTACAGGAATTGCGGATTCAACCATACAGTAGCGATATTTTCTGGATAATGCTAGAGTTAATCTGCACCACAGTACTCGCATTCAACATGTACGGCGACTACAATAGTACCCACAACAAAAATAAAACTTTCCAGGAATCCCACAACCAACTGTTTCGTGGACAAAAGACGGAAATCCTGTTGACGTTAGCGATAGTAGAATTGTTTTTGCTCAGGTTCGTTTCTGTGCAACAAATAGAATTACTAGTTATATACCTTTGAGTTACAGTACTCTATTGGATTCCTTCTTTATGCTGGATAATGTAATTCCATGTAAATTGTTTTTACTCCAGAACAATCAAACCTTCGGAATTGAAGGCGTACGTGCGTCAGACCAGGCCAGATACACCTGTATTGCCTCGAACAAAGGGGGATCTGTAGAGCAAGACTTTAATCTGGAAGTTTTGAGTAGGTTTTCTGGAAGCAGCGAGATTGGAACCAGCTGGGTGCATGAATTATTTTGTTCCAGCACCACCGGCTCTGGAATCCACAGAGACTCAGGCTCACACGAAACGAGAGGGTGACGCGTTGTCGATCACCTGTCCCATTAGATCTGCTGTGGACGCGACGTCAGCGGTCTCGGATGTTAGTTGGATCAAGGATGGACGGCCTATCGAAAGGGAGAACAACGCTGGTGTCAAGGTTAGCTTACTGAGCTAAGAAGTATGAAAATGGCAGTGCCCCCAGGATTTTGAAGATACCTGGATTCGAATCCTGACTTCCTAGCCGCCACCGTTGTTTTACGGAAATGTCCAAGATCACTTCAGATCTCAAGCGATGGACGTCGTCTACAAATCCCAGTCACTTCACTTTCTGATGCCGGACTGTACACGTGCGTGGCGATAAACCGTGCCGGAGAATCGTCCCTGGATTTCAAAGTGGAAATACTGTGTACGCACTTAGGAAGCCAGAAATGCCGTGATTTAGAGGATCGCCATCGCGCTACTTATCAACGTTCTCGAGTCACTACTAACTCATCTTCATCCACTACCCACGGCGCTACTGTAACGACCGTAAGACCAGCCGTTACGGTAACCCCTTTGCGATTGGTCAGCACAAGCGTTCAAGAGCCGCATGCGTTTTCGAAGCGTAGCGGAAGTATAGACGGCCATAGGCGGCGCGTAAAGCGGAAGCGCGAGTATGAGCGTAGTTTTTTCGATTATATCCTGAAGGAACTGAAACATAAGGATGAGTTAGAGGAGTTACAGAGGAATGAGAGCTTATCGTTTGAAAAAAGGGCCAATGATGATTTAGTTTTTAGTAGACGTAGTCTAGTAAAACCCCATCCCATGCGCAGATGTTACTACAGAACTAGAAGTCGTGGGGAATCCAGGATATCGCACAGGCATCCAGAGAAACCGATGTGTTCCTGTAGATTTATAAAGCGTCGTAGGAGCCGACTTAGTGTCCACTGCCATAAAAAATACTGGGTACCACCACTGCCACTGTAGCCGATGCAAAACCAGGAGATTCCACAATTATTGATCTCTCTTTTCTCTATCATTAGATTTTTTCCAGGGAATAGATTGTTTTCCAGAGAACTCTGGCTTGTCTGTGTCGTGTGATTTAACATTTCCAAAATTTCTAATTGCTTGTGAATAAATGATTTGCATAACTGCATGGTTTGCCATGTTGCATGTTGTCTTGTTTTCCTTGTTATGAAGGAACTACGTGGATTTTCCTTTGTCGCCAATGTGCTCATTACTGTATGGTTAGAAAAACAAGTATATGTACCGCTGAAGTGAGAGAAATTGATTGTTATTTGTTGGGATTTACTATTGTCTCCCAGGCGAGGAGTCTTACAATACTAAGAAGAGAAATTGAGGTCAAACACGTATTTCTCGAATATCACTTTCCAGGAATTGTTTAGTTCTAGATGACGACGGCTTCTTGGGCACATCCAGAGGGTAACCAAGTTTTTTATTCATTGAATTCATTTTTATTTATTTCTGCACTATCCTGTGCGCTTGCAAACGAGGTTTCCTACAAACTCATGCATAGTAAGCGTAAGAATCCTCCAGGAGCCATGAACAAGAACAGGGCAGTTCTCCTGGATAACTGTATACTAGGATTTTCGGGACCATAACTTTTTGATAAGGTGCCCTGAAGTTCTAGTATTCTGTGCTTTACGATTTAGAGGTAAATAAGTGAAAATGAGCCTTTCCTACCCTTCTTGAAGGCTATTTCAAGTCAAGATGTTAGGTCAGAACAACTGTGCAGTAGAAATCCTGAAATCCTTATTGTACTAGTTGAAAGTAATCACAGTGCCATTTTAATGACTAGAGAGTCAAGAGACTTTAGTGTGGTTTTCACTGCTCTTATTACTTCCATTATGACCCAAATTGGGACTTTCTGGATGAGTAAGATGCCCATAAATAGAACTCTGGAACTATCCTGGTTTGGTGCTTATGGAAGTTGATTGGAAATTCCAACACGTAGGCAGTAATCCACAATTTTCTGGTGTCATGAGCTGAAATAGAGCCAATCTCCTCACTTCACCAATTGTGCAAGGACTTTTTCTGGGATTTTCCTCTGAGGGTATATATAAAAGGCCACGTACAATTATCTCATTTATATGGATTTTCGTGCGAAAAATTTTGGAAAAATCCACTAATGTAATGGAGATTAACTTGAAATGTCCGCGACTTGCCCATTTCTCCAGTACAATGTTTGAGATATCCTTGATATCCTTAACACTCTTTACCTCAAATAACGATTGTCCTGTCATGTCGGTGCAAGTTCTCGCTTTGTCGATGATCCAAAGCTCCCGTGGATTTATTCCGAGGCAAAGGTGGATTTTTTTTAGCTCCTCCGGCTATTGATGCATCCCGAAACGATGTTTCACCAAGAGTCACCATTGGTCGCCCTGTTACATTGTGGTGTTCCGTTAGTGGACATCCGTTCCCGACAATTACGTGGAAAAAGGATGGTGTAGAAGTACAACGTGAGTCAATTGGACAATCCCAACATTACCATATCCTGAGTGAGGCATGCTTCAGCCAGCGACATTATTCGAATCCTTGACGATGGGCAAATGCTCGAGATCCTGGACACCAAAAGGGAACATGCTGGAACGTGGATGTGTACCGCTGAAAACGATGCTGGTGCTAGGGAGCTTGAGATTCAACTGGATGTCTGGAGTGAGAATATGATCAGAAACCTGGATTTGTTCTGCAGGAATGAAAGGAGTTCAAATTACAGTTCCTCCTGTCGTTCGGGTGTCTTCGGAAGCTCCTATCAAAGCGATCGGAGAGACAGTGACTCTATTCTGTGAGGCTAGCGGAAATCCGCCTCCGTCACTCTCGTGGACTAAGGGTGGACAGCCGATCATCAACAGCGTTGAAGGTGTTCGCATCTCTCTGAAGGTAGGGTGGTTCCAGAAATTGTAAACTCTTTGTTCTTGATAATTCTAGGCGCTTGCTTTATATAATCCTGACTCTTCTGGATGTAGCCAATAGATATAATATTAATCCAACGATTAAGCAGGTCAAAAAAGGTGCTCATTTTCAAAACAGCCAAGTTTGATAGTCCTGATTCTTCTGGATCTAGTCAGTGGACAGGATATCAATCCAATGATTTAGCGGATCAAAAAAGGTCTTTGATAATTCTGATTTTTCTGGATTCTATCAGTAGACATAATATCAATCCAATGGTTCAGCAGATCTAAAAAGGTCTGTGATAATCCTGATTCCTCTGGATCCTGTCAGTAGATGTAATATCAATTCAATGGGGCCACTCAATGACTGGTAGAAAAGTGGTAAGCTGACCACTTCTAACCCAAATGTGGAGCGTTGTACCGGGATGATGGGTGGACCAAGCTCTGTAATTGGTCGATACACCGATACACCAGGCAGGCCAATCACAGCTCAGCTGGACTTTTTGCCCTGGTACAGCTCTACTTTAACCTTTGACAATGTTCTAGATTACAGTATCTTGAACCAATAGTAATTTGAGAAGTACATAAAGTTAATTTCCAAAAATAATAGGAAAAATTCCGCTCGGATGCAATTTGCTCTGCAATCCATAATCCAGAGAAAATTTCAAGAAAATTCACAGTTTCATCCTTAGGGCACTCGCCTGGATATTCCGCACATGGAACGCTCGGATGTTGGTGACTACACCTGCAATGCCCATAATGAAGCTGGAAGTGCAGAGGCCACTATCCATGTAGACGTACTAGGTAACTACTTTTCCAAAAATTTCTGGACATTAACAGTCATGGATTCCCTTCCAGTGCCGCCTGTAATCGCTCGAAATAATATTGACATGTCACCACGGCTCCCAACTGGTCAAACTCTGATGCTGATTTGTGACGCTACTGGTAAACCTCAGCCTGAATTGAAATGGTATCTTTTCTGGATTTCTGAAGGAATTATAGTTTGCGCGAGTTTGAGAATTTTCATTGGAATTTTGCAGGTACGTCAACGATACGGAGATCACTTCATCGACAGAGGATATAGAACTTGGAAATACTGGCAAATATATCAAGGTATTTCGGGAAGAATTCAGGATTTTGTATAGTGCTAGTAAAAATGTTAGAGTGTGCTTTAGATCACCAACATTACTCTGCAAGATAAAGGAGTCTATACTTGTATTGCGAGCAATGTGGCCGGAAATGATACCGTACTCTACAGTGTGGATGTTGTTCGTAAGTAATTGTCGGGCAGTGTTGTCTTATTTGTGCAATTTTTCGTCAAATCGCGTGTTTTAGAAGCGCCTATCATCTTCAACGGCGGGGCCCAACAGGTGATTGAGGGCGAATTGGCGCGGATCGAATGCCTGGCCGAGGGACATCCTGCTCCGATTATCAGCTGGCTGAGGAATGGAATCCGTGTGGAAACGGGTGTGCAGGGTGTGAGATACATTGCCGAGGGCAAGGTATGGCTAATAAGTCGCTAAGAAATGGTCTCAGTGATCCGGAAAATGGGAGGATTGATATCCAGGTTCTCAACGTAATCGAGGCGAGAAGCTCGGATTCTGGTATCTATGTTTGTGCAGCGACAAACGAGGCTGGTACCGCACAGCAGGCGTACACTCTGGAAGTGTTGGGTAGGTTTCAGGATGTTTTTTTTCTGGAAAACCGTGACGGATGGGGGTTCATTGGGGATTTCTGGTGCAGTTTCCACGTTTTTTTTATCAGTTCGAGCACACGACTGCTTATGGGTTGCTCATGTCAAATTTTATTTTTTTTTAAATTTTTTTTTGATTTTTGATTTTTTTTTTCGCTTTTTTTAAAATTTTGAATTATGCTCATGGCGAATTCGAATTCAAATATTATGTCAAATCAAATTTCAAACAAATTATGCCGCATCGATCTGGAAATGTGACAGTTTGCCCGGTCTTCTGCCACTTATTCATCAGTGAATTTGTTTCAGTCTCACCAAAGATCGTCTCGACATCTCCACCGAAAACCTCAGTACCCCTAGGATCACCATTCTCCCTCAAATGCGGTGTTCGCGGTTATCCTGAACCGAAGATATCCTGGACCGTTGATGGCCAGCCTCTTGCTGATGGAAGAGATGGAGTATCTATTGGTTAGCCGCGTTAAACGTAGCGATGTTTCTTCTCCAGAAAAAATCCATATTTCAGCCGAGGACGGTACTCTCACAGTATCTGCAGCGTCTGGACGTACGTCAACGTACAGGTGTACCGTCAAAAATGATGCCGGTACCGATGAGATGGAATACGAGGTCCACACAATAAGTACGTCCGAGATTTTCTGGAAGGGAGAGGTTTATTGGCGTCCTTCTGGGACGGTTTGATGTCTAATTTTGCCTCTTCTAGGCGCCCCCGTCGTTAGCAGTGAAGGCGTCCGCACCGTAAACTCTACAGAAGGCGAACCAACATCTATACCTTGTGATATTGTCGGAGACGAGCCACAAATCCAGTGGCTTAAGGTGGGTACTCGTATACGG
The DNA here is from genome assembly GCA_000688135.1 of Ancylostoma ceylanicum. Lineage (NCBI taxonomy): Eukaryota > Metazoa > Nematoda > Chromadorea > Rhabditida > Ancylostomatidae > Ancylostoma > Ancylostoma ceylanicum. The sequence continues at coordinate 170,878 of JARK01001618.1, forward strand.
ACACGCTTAGGATTTTGACCAGCTGTTCGTCACAGAGTGCCGCATCCATTTTTCATATAGAACGACGCTCCACTCCTTCCCAGCGGAAACATCGAATTTAACGAGGATAAGAACGTAGTGAACATACTCCAAACAAGGCTGAGTGACGAGGGAGAGTACTCTTGTGTAGCAGCGAACTCAGCTGGAAAAGCTACCCAGAAGACGCAGGTCTACGTTGGAGGTGTGTTTTATTTCCAGAGTTCCTACTAGGTAATGTACCTTTCGGATTTGTCGGATATTGGGGGATTATTTGCTCCCTTGTGGATTCGTGGCTATAAGATCCTGGAAATTGAAAGCTCTTTGCTTACTGAGATTCTATGGAACAGCAAGGATCTAATGAGGAATTATTAATCGTGTGTTCCTGAGGAACAAAAGCGTTTGAAATTCGCATTGTCGAGGAATTCACTCTGTGAATAAGATCCTAAAATCATCCGCAAAGATCCATAAATCGTCTGGAAGCCAACCATGGATTCATTCATTACAGTAGCAATCAAATAACGAATTTTCCTGTTATGAGTGAGACAAACTCGCATTGAGCCCTGAAAAGGAGAAGTTTTGGCCAGTTCAGCGAAGAAAACGAGAGGTGTAGAGGTCAAAGTTATCCAAGGAGTAGTTTCAGATGATTTTATAATATATTGAAAAAGTGCAAAATATGTGAAGCAGTATGCCCATCTACGGACACTAACCATCCAGGCGTTTGGTTTCAGGCCAACAGGCCTTTTTGAGCTTGGGAATGAGATATCAAGCAGGAGGATCCGATTTTCAGGATACCTAGAGTCACGTTAAAGAGGTATACCTAGAATCAAGAATGCCTTTGAGAGAGAGCGAAATCTCTGGGATCTCCTATGCGCCATCCTAGCGCGGATTTATCCATGCGGGTGGGAAGTGTTCGATAATCCTGAATAAGAGATGGATCAGAGTAAATGTGCACATGATGAGTAGTGGGGTCTTGCTGATATTCTGGATCAGGAGGTCAAAGGCCTCACAAGTTTTATCGATCGCGCTTGTGATCTGGGGACCACCGGCGTTCACGTTCTCGCCCAAGTTTTTTTCTTGTTCGCTTGAATTCGCTAGGATCCTTGCCTGGACTCATCGCTTTTGCGACAATTTTTATTGATTTAACTCCTTACGTGGTCCTATATGCACATTAAATATGAAATTAAAAGAGAAAATATAAATAAATAGTTGGAATTATTAGGTTTTTTCTACGTTTTCTCCCTCTCTCTGTTTGCTTTTAAGAACAGACCTAGGGTATTACTTTTGAAATTCTTTTTCAATGTGAGACCCTACGGTGTATATTTTGCAATTTTTTAGGATTTGAAACTGTTCAGCACTGTTTCTAGAAGTTTCACAGTGGTAAAATTCCTCCTTTTTTCCATTACAGGCTGGTCAGCTGATAAGTCAGCTGATTTCTAGTGCTTATGTGCCTGCATTGCATCATAAACCACTTTTTTGCTCATACATATGCTGTCTGATCGTTTGATATTTAATATGGTAGTATTAGGAATTTCAGTAAGAAGAAAATTTATGAGTTTCTCACAGTAGTGGCATAGAAAAGCAAAAAACAATTCACTTTACACTGCCATTCTTAGCAGCAAGCAAGTATTTTCTAGTTTTCTACTGCAGTAAGATGAAAACCGTCACAGTAATGGAGTAAAGAACAACCGAGATCATGACCTGTTTGATAACCTATTTTATTCTTCATTAAGTTATACGTTAATGAAGTAAGGAAAGGGATATGTGGCGATTCGGCTTGTGCTGACCTCGTTGAACAGCATCCCTTGCGATGGCCACCTGGAAAAAAACGTAAGTTATTGTGGAATTCTGATCGAAAAAGAAGACCAGCGCTACTTTTGCTGGGTGCTGTTGTTCCTCGATATTTCGGGATGGGGCCTTCTGTTCCACTTTGTACTTCTCGAAGGTGGGATTTCCTTCTTGTTCGTCACCATGGTCGTCTCTTACGAATCGTGCAAACTCGTCTAACACGCTGTCATAGACATCTGGATCGAAGACGGCACCTTGGGCATCCTAGAAAGTTTGCTTATTTAATTCATGATCCTTAGTGGATAAGGAATAACCCATTCTGATGGGAATATAGAATTCAGGATGGTAAAGAAACATAGGTTAATTGAATTGTGGATTGAAGAAGTGGTCGTACATAGTTGGGCAGTTGGTTTGTGAGTAGATCGCGGGAACTACTACCGTGATCTCGTTCGCGTAGTCCAGGAAGGCTTCCGGCAATTTTTTGCATAAATTTTTTCCCGCGAAAATTTTCAAATTCTAGTGCTGCGACTGTAGTGTTGAGCCATATCTCATTTAAGTTATAGAAATGTCACAATTTTTGTCCCAGGCTAAATACTAGGTTGGTGCGTAGGTTTTGCTAGATTTCTTCGTGGATTCGGCTGTTTCCCTAGTTTTACAGAATTGTAATCTTGGCGAGCGGTACAATTACTGTATTATGAATTGAATGGTTGATGATATTTTTGAAAAAATGACCTTAGTTCAATTGGTGGAAGGAATGATTCAAAATAGATCTGCTGTTATCCAGGTTTATTCCAATAGAATTTTTTAGCATTCCAAGAACCATGATCCGAATTGTTCCATGCTTCCACGCATGACTAAACCTGGAAATTTTTGAGCCACAGTACCTGCTTGCGGGAAACTAGTGTAGGCAAAATTCTGCTCCTCTTCCCTGGGCCCTATTTGATCTAAATTCCCCTATTTTCCTTTATAAAACAGCACTAGCAGCTACAATTCTCAAAATTTCCGGATTTCCCTGGGGTAAGTTGGCTGCTTCAGGCAAAGTTCTCCTCAACTAAAGAGGAAATCACATATCTAAGAGCGCATTAGAGCTTACCATGGTTAATCAGGCAGCAAATTTGTTTTCGTTGAGGAAATGCACTCTTCGTATCAATTTTTTCGCATGCATACATATAACAGATGTTTATCAGGACATGGGAAATTTACCATGTAAATCAAAAATGAAAAGTCTGCTTTTAAGGATGACGTGACCAAGCATAAAGGCATCAGAAGTTTGAGTAATATCCATCTTGACAGATTTTTCGACATTTTGTTGGCTTAGCGCAAGAAAAAAATAGAACTAAGAGCATATACTATGGGTAATACGAAATTGGAATTCCGTTCAAAGTTGCTGTAACTGTAATTAATCCATGTTTTATGAATGCAGAAGTTTCTGGATTAGTCCACTGCTCCGCTATTTCCTTGGTACCGAAGAATAGCTAGGGTTCAAAAGGAAATAAGCTGAAAGGACAAAGTTCAACCTGGAAGATCACCCTAGGGATTAAAATATCATGTTTCAAGGAATTTTTCTCTGGATAAAGTGTGTAACTATGTTAGCAGGTTCCCTGGTGACTCTACACCATCAGTTTCTGTGGTTTCTGCCGAATTTTTTGGACTGGCGAGGTGCGGAGGAGCTGTGAGGAATGCAGCAATTAAATAAGAGGGATTCTTCTAGAATTTTCAATTTCATCGGAAACTTCAATTTTTCCTGGATAGTTAACATCTCATTACAATCCTACAGCCAATAAAGGTCTGAAATTTTCCCCTACAAAAAAATCCTTGAAAATTTTTTTCTTAACTGACCTGTGCGTCATATTGCTCGAGTTCCTTCATAATCTGTTCTGGGTCGAGTTTCAGGTAATCCACTGCTGAAACGAAAAGGTTTCAGTAATCCAGGCAAGGCTTCACATATTTTTTCTTCCTGGATGGTAACCGTGATCATCACTGTTCTTAGGTGTTGTTTATCCAGGGTTCCGACACCAAAGCATGACGTTGGTCATTCGTTTAGCGTGACAGCTGGGAGTTTTTCATTTAGCTGACGTATTTTGAGCTGGAACCTACCCGGATTACGCTACTCGTAGCGTAATTAGTGATATTTGATGGGTAACTTATCATTTATGCTGAGAAACACACTAACATGTTATTTTGTGGAGTCTGTTCTTATAGGAAGTAAGTCGGAAGAGGAATCCAGCGGAATTTCTGGAAGATTGGGCTCAAATCTTGTTTCAGAGGACATAATCAGGAAATCCTGGGAATTACTATTTAATTGCGGTCTAGAGCCGTTTTTCAACTTCTAGCTTTGATAAGTGTGATTCCTGAACGTAAAGGAAACCTGGTGGTTTAATGCGAAAGAGTTTTCCGGGAAAACTCGATTTTCCTTCCTTAATATCGTCATTTCCTGCAAAGGCACCCCGGATTGAAGGCGATGAACTTTTTGCACGAAAAACTCGTCCACTTTGGATAAGTGGAGAGGCTGAAACCCTCTTGGAAACGTTTGAAATCCTGTCTTCATGTTCCCAGAAATACCAGGATCTGTCCCAAATTCATTATCGCTGAACTACTTTGTTAAATTGGACCGCATCCAGAAAGAAACCCATCAATACGCAATCCTGTGACTTGATGTGAGAATCCATAAGTGAAGGATGAATCCATCGCGAACCCTTTGTAGATGGCTTACGATGCCGCAAAAACCTCTCAACCAGTTCAACATCATGTGATGCTTGTCCTACCATTTCAATAATCCTTTCTAGAACAGAAGTGGGCTTCCTATATCCTACGTTTCCACAAAAGCGCAGCCAGTCACGAGTTCTTCGGAGAACTGCCATGAATCCTTGTAGTTCTTGAAATTTCAGGAAGTGCTTCGTTCTTCGGTGTAATTTGTTGCATCGAATTTGCATTATTTGCGCAGCAACATTCGGGACTTTTGTAGTGCATGTCCGAGAATGACTGTGGGTGGTCAGAGTAGGAGGTGTTAATGAGGGTGATACTTCCTCCCTACCGGGAACGCGAAGGTTTTGATGAGGGAACTAAAGATAGGTCTGGTTGACTGTTTTCCTCGAGCAGCTGCCTCCATAATAGCTTAGGAATCTTATAGTCCAGAATTTCGGATCCATGAAGCGACTAGAGGGAATAAAGCTATCATTGTCTGTGACAACTCGTACACACCTTTGTTCGGAAGATGATTCGATTTCCAGAATAAAGTTCTTTCTGGTGGCACCTAAGTGAACAAAGAAATAAGGATGCTTGTGTGACGCTGACGTTAGTAATTTGTTCTGGGATTAGAAGTACTATCCTTTCCAGAAATCTTAAATAATGAGCGAGTTCCAAATTTAAGGATTTAAGGTCTAAGTTCTAAATTTTAGCCCATGTCCAGCACGATTTGGGCCATAATTAAGCATCAAGTGAAGCGCACCTCTTCAGAAATGTACTGGAAAAGTAGACTGTATATTGTGCTCAGGATCTGCAAGGCACTTGTTAGCTACGATTTTCTGGATCCAACATTTCTCTGTTTAGTACCGTACTGTGTTCCACGTTTTATCGGATTATCCGGAATGTTTTGCAGTTCATTCCAAGTTTGCACAATGGGCTTTTCTGGATGCGATCTTGAAACATGTCCACAAACCCATATTTACTGAAAAAAAAAACGTTTTTGTACTATCTTAGGTATTTGCATTTTTTCAATGCTCAGGATACTGAGCCACGAGAATTCTAGGCTTAAAAGCTCCGTCACCAGCAAATTATTGGCTATTCTGCCAATTCTGGATGGCTCATAAAATCTATGCGATCCAGGGATAAGATACGCGATCCGGCACCATCCGATTTCTCGGAGCGGTCTGAGCCTGGAAGATCGGCCAAGGTCTCTGATCACTGCTTACGGGAAAGCGAGTGAAGTGACAACCAAAAAAATTTTGTTATGTAGTTGCAGTAGTGGTAAGTATGCTAAAAATATTCCTAAGAGTAGTCCAGGATAGACTCCCTTCTGTAGATTCCAGGACTCCCCGGATTTCGAAGTAGATTTACTAGAGAAAAGCGAATCTTTGGGAAGTCTGACCAACTTACTGGCCCATAAGTTTGCAAAAAATGACGAAAATTTACCTGAAATCATTTCCAAGGAGATTGCACCGATGGCAAGGATGTAGAGGATATTACAGGAACCCAGACTGGACCACATGTAGTCTAAATCGAGTACTAAAATGCAGCAAAATGTTACTTAAGACATAACGTTCCGATTAAGTACATCATAAGTTAAGAGCCGGAAAACCATTTACGCCGATTTCTCCTAGGAATAAACATCATGCAAGTGGTGGCAAGAGAAACAGTTTATCCATAGAATGCTCATAGTTGGTGGCTCGTGGATGCGATCCATCATAAGAGTAACGTCATAGAAAGAGGGTGAATGTGCACTAAACAATAGACGAGGGGCATATCCAGTGACATTCACAATTCAGATGAACGACAGTTATAGAGCTCATCAAAACTAACCACTTTATTCCAGGGGAGCCCATCTGGGAGTAGCAGCTAAATGCACATGTCCTATTCGATTGGTGGTTTTTTTTTCGTTTCGTTGACATTTTCATAGCTTACGTAGGCGTTCTAGGATTTTTTACTGGGATCTGTGGATTTTTTGGGATACTGCGAAAGAAAGAACTGTCTGGCATGAGGTATGGGGCTTGTTGATGGGGTAAACAGAGTAAATACGGATGAAAAATTATGGGATGAAAAGAGCGTTTGACATGGTTCCTGGGCACGATTTGTCGCTGTTTACTAACTCGATGACAGGAAGAAATAACCCAGGTAGATCATGTAGGAAAGAAGATTCCTAAGAAGAACGTTAATAACGGCTACAGCGCCGGAGAAAGGAGTCCAAATTTGATTTTTGCCTCAAGGACCACTTCGTTATGCCTGAATCTTCGCCAGAGCTGTTGTGAACCGCTTTCACTACTCTGGACACTGATTCCGGATGACACAGTACGATTCTAAAGTGATCTACGTCTCGTAGAAAATTCGTCTTGGGTGGTCCAAAAAGTATTGTGGAGGTGCAGAGTTGCTCTTTGCAGCCACTGTTTTCGTTATTTTTAGGACAATTTTATTTCAACAGAACTCAAGAAGGTTTCTTTTGCTGCGCTACAAGCGAAAATTGCCGTGAAACGATGATTACCCTTCATACCCCCGTGGATGTTGCGGATCCAGGAAAATATATATTGTTTTGGCGGCTTCCAAATCGTGATGTCTACCGAGTTGTGCTTCTTTGACTCGTCATCATTAATTTATTAATTACAGAGTAACAGCCAAAAGCTCATGGAAACTGCAAAATGGCGGAACGGCTGTTTTCGCTAGAAATCACATTGCAAAGGCTGTTTCGAATTGTTAACCGATTGAATCCACGATCTCTGCAAAGCTTCCCTTAAATACGTGAAAACAGTGCAGGTGGATTTTTAATTTATTATGGAAGAACAGGCGTATGACTCCAAATAAACAACTTGAGATCACAACAGCTTTCTAGGATTTTGCAACCCACAATAACAGTGTGCAAAATCCAAGACGGTGGAGGCTAGGTCTCTGCAAGCAGCTCGACCGATGGGCGGCTCGGCTGTCTGAGACTTAGAGAGTCCTCTTAAGTTGTACTCATCCTGAAGTAATTCCATCTATTGAGGGTTGCGATTAAATTGCTGAACGCGAGTCTATGAACAGTTGAATGAGTTGAAAGACTTTTGTCTGAGTTTCATACATATGTAGCTTGATTCCCTTTTCCCTGGAGAACATGGAAATTTTCCGGAATTTGAATTTGAGGCAGGGAATTTTACAATAAAGTTGTGCCCTGAAGTGAGCGTTTGAGTAGATGAACTCGGGTCAAAATTTCAACAGTTTTTTTTCTGGTGAATTGAATTCTCAGTTAGCTAGAGCGCTGGATATCCAAGGAATCGGAAAAATCCAGGTTTTTAAGGTGTTGATTGATCGCAGAAAATTGGAAAGTTTACTTATTTAATGAACTTAAAGTCGACAAAATCGATCAGATAGCAGTCTCAGTGCAAAAAGAAATTGCTTGAACTTGGATTTTCCTTAATTTTATCCAGGAATGATTTTGAGGACGTTGGTCTAAAAAGTTGCTAGAAAAGTATCCTCCTCATCTGTGTAAAAGGAAGGTGAGACGCTAAAAAACGTCGGCGAGACGATATCCTCACTCACAGACGGCTTATTCCTCCCAAAGTAGCAGAGCCAAGGTTTCATCCTCAAAGAGGTGGGATCCTGGTTTAAAAAGTGACGTGAGCTTGTATGATCACCTGATCCTGGGGCATCGCTCGGGGAACTAAAGCTCCTTAAACACGGTAGTGTCACGGTCAGAGAGCATGTTTTTCTGGGAAAAGATTCTGGATGAGGTTACGCATGTGCTGTACCTAATGCAATATGTTTCTTCAAACACTAGCTCTACTTCCTTCGCGTTCCAAAGACTGCGTAGTTTTACTGGTAAATCAGGAAAAACCAGAAAAGGAAAGGAGAACCAGGAAAATCCATATTTTGCAGTCGTCACACTGAGCAGTAGGGCTTAGGTTTAGCTTTCTTGCGTTCCAGAGACCGCCCAGATCCAGAAAGAAACCAAAACTTACTACAAGCCACCTTTCCACCTGTAGGAGCATTCATGAACATTCGAATAATCCCGAATTTTTCAGTCCCACCCCGAATCATCGAAAGCGCTAAGAGAGAGCTAGTGAAGAGCGGTGAATTGGCTACTATGTGGTGAGTTTGTGGACATTTTGAGGATTGAATTGCCTACTTCATAATATGGTTACAAGTATGCATTACTTTATTTCAGGTGTGAAGCTGTAGGTGTACCAAAACCAACAATAACATGGATGAGAGACGACCAAGTGCTGACGAACAGTAAGAATCCTATTAAAAATTTTCCATTACGTTCTTTAATGGAATTAGAGCAAGAGCAATAACTTCATTGAGCTAACAAGGGAAGTGCACGAACTTAAGCTGCGATTTCGAAACGGGACATATATGGTAGGAAGGCTTGTCCCAAACGATGTTACGGATTATACTTGAATTCTGCTAAATGGTTAATACAAGCTCAAAATTTCACGTCGATGATTTCCTATCGCACTGACATACACCGCCTTCACTGACAGCGATGCAGCTGGGATGGCCGAGTGGATAGTGACACAGACTCATAGGCTGAGGCTCGAGGGTTTGAATCTCGTCTTCATGTTTTGTTTTGCAAACTTCCACTTCTAACCTTTAATGGAATTCGGAGCTGTTCAGAAGGTAATTGAGCAACAACTGCGAGCACCTCTTTGGAAAAAGTAGATAAATGCTCTATACTGGGTATTAATGTGGTGTCGCTGGTAAGACAGAATATTCTAACATACGATATAACCTAGTCGGTCACTTTCTCATTCTGTCACCGCCTGAAATATTCGACTGCTCACGCGTGGTTGCGCTTTTGCTGGCCAGATTTGGTCAGGTGATGTTACCAACGCAACTCGCCAGGAGTACAAAATGGCGGGGGCCTTTGAGAGGGTTCTACTCGACGCGGCTTCCTGTGACTTAGCGATTGAAGACGAGGAAGATCTTGAAGAGGACAATGACGAGAAAATGGACGTTGACTGGGACATAGACTGTGAGAACATCGGAACTCGCAGTTCATCTTCGAACACCCCGTTTATCGAGTTCGGGGCCAACCCCATACCTATTGAACAGGTCTTTTGGAGCAATTTTCTTCCTAGAAGAATGACTAATTCCAAGAGGGCATCGAGCCAGGCCTTTACTAGGCGGAGTAGTAGGCCTTACATAAAGAAACACTTCCAATAACTTAAATAGTGTAAAGTAACTAATTATTTACCTCCTGAACAGCTCCGAATCCCGTTAAAGGTTAGTAGTGGAAGTTTGCAAAACAAAACATGAAGACGGGATTCAAACCTTCGCGCTTCTGCCTGTGAGTCTGTGTCACTATCCACTCGGCCATCCCAGCTGCATCGCTGTCAGTGAAGGCGGTGTATGTCAGTGCGGTAGGAAATCATCGACGTGAAATTTTAAGCTTGCATTAACCATTTAGCAGAATTCAAGTGTAATCCGTAACATCGTTTGGGACAAGCCTTCCTATCATAGATGTCCCGTTTCGAAATCGCAGCTTAAGTTGGTGCACTTCCCTTGTAAGGACATTAAGGCAGCTAAGGTGAACTACGACGTCAGCTGCTGATGCAGTGAGATGACGTTGGGAAGTAATGGCGCTTAAAAATTAAGTGCCTGGATTAAGGAGTAGTTAAAGGATGGAAATGGGATGAAGGCGAAGTCAAGCGGATAATTTAGGAGTTTTATGTAATCTTCTCTGATTTAGCCGAAAAAAGATATGAAAAGAAAGTGGACAAAGGGGGAGGATACGTCCCAGCCTTTTCCTCGAGGTGGTTTCCCGTTTCGGGCGTAAGCGTGTTTCAATAGTGAAGTTTTCTTTAGTCAGTCGCCGTATTAAAATTGAAGCCAGTGAATTCCAGAGAAGTAACGGACACAGCGTGGGCTTCTATTTACGATTTAACCCTATATAGACTTCACAAACTTTCACAATATTAAATATTTATGGAGCAAGCGTAAGAACCTACGTATGATTTGAGTTTCATTGTAATCAAGACGTTGGACAGGAATAGTAACTGAGAATTGAATCAAATCACTTATTCATTTATTTGATTGCCCTTTTTTTCTTAGGCGTAAGCAAAAGCGAACGTTACATAATGATCTGTACTGTTGCTGACGCAATATCCATACATTTTTCTCGGAATAATTGGTTACGACCCTGTTTTGGTCCTGAGATTGGTTTGAAAAGGTCCAAGGTGCACTTTGGAATTGTTTCGTTCAATTGCGAAAGTAGGAAACGCCTCCTGGGATGACGTCATTCATGGAAGCTATTCATGGAGAATCAATCATGTGATCCCAATTCGTTTAACTATGCCATGCAGAAACGAATATTTTATTATGAGGCAGAAAATAGCGATCAGACAACCAAAGAGCTTACTTTAGCGTTGACATCATCTGTCAAAGTTGAAGGCAGTATTCTTTGATGCATACCCTAGCAAGCTTGATATGCGCTGACCTTTTACTTTTTAAAGAAAACTTCATATTGGCATGAAATTGTGGCGCAGTTTCGAGTTTTACGTGGTTCTATCTTTGGAACAAAAAATCCAGGACAGAAGAGACTGTCAGGATCGAGGCTTTCTGGGAGATCCCTACATACATAGGTGGATTAATGCTTGATCATCCTAAAGCCGCGCAGTCTTTCTAAAATTAGCCGATGCAGAAGCAGAAAAAAACATCCAGCGCTTTAGTTATCCATAACCACTAAGAAAATATTGGCAAAACCTTCCAGGATTAGGACTCATGGACGCATAATCAGAAGAGATCAGGCTAGCAAACCAACTTTCACTGTCTGCGTCTCCTAGCATCAAGTATTCTATACGATAACCAGTCAGGTTAACCAGCATTAGTTTGGGTGGTCATCATTTCATGAATCCCAGCCCAGGATTCGATAATTTTTATAAACACCTATATAGAAGAATTCGAATAAGAATCCATTGCTTAGTCAAATCCAGAAAAGCGTAACAGCTGCTCTACCTCGTTATATGAAATCCATGAAAAACGTTTCCCATAGAGGTCTGAGCAGTTTCTTGGAGCTCAAAACTCTACTGGATACCCGTCAAACCTATAGGAGTAAAATGTCAGGTTCCTGAAACTCTTACAGCTTCATTGTACAAACAGTTTCTCCGTAATAATTCTAAAGTTGGAACAGAGTCGACAACGAATTTTGAATGTAAATGATGTGATTTCGATTGAAGTCACTAATTCCAAGCCTAGGATTTTTCCAGGAACATTGAGACCAGAAAAAATAGAACTTAAACTTTGAAAGCGTGGGCTCTAAATAGAAAGTAAACTTTGAAAATTGCGTGGGCTCTATCCACGTCATTTAAATTTATGTGCCAGTATTAGTAGGGATAAGTGGTTGTGCTATCCGCTTATGAATGGGATAACTCATGGATGGGTTATGGATAATTTGAATATTAGTTTGATCAAACCACCCAAGAAGCTGTGCATGTGTCCTAATTTCTTTGAATCTGGTTCAGGATAAAGAGGAAACACGGTCTTTTTATTATGTTTTTGCACGACACTCAACCTTCCAAGAGAATTTCCTATTTCATAAGAATTCCTCTCCAGGAAGAACCTTAATCAAAAAAATTTTTAATACTACTCAAGTTCGGAGTTATCCAGGATTTTAGCCAAATTTCGAAGCGTCAACACAGCATTCTCCCATATTTATGGTACTCCCCTCTTTTTTATCTAATAAACCTACAATCTGTTACCTCACAGTTTTTTATTAGTATATTTTTACATTATCTACGCCTACCTATATTTTTTCAGCTGCCCTGGACGACCGCGGCAATACGCACAGAAAATCGCTGATGTTCAACAACGTGTCCGTTGACGATGCCGGCGTTTACACTTGTAAAGCAGAGAACTGGGCCGGAACCGCTTCCAAGGACTTCGACCTCGTCGTCATTAGTAAGTTCATTTTTTTATAAATTTTCTTTGGTTTCATCATTTGAATTCTGGACGCTCTTCCAACAAAAAACGCTGGAGGATGTAAAGAAAAACGTTTTTCTGGAGTCTCCCCGCTAGAATTAGTATGACCTCGCTTCCAGCAGACTAGGAAGAAGAGCTGATCCTTGTATAACCTACAGGAATGGAACTCATTGTTGATTCTGGAGGCTATGGAAAAATAGTGCAAACTTAACTGGATCTGGGCAACATAGTTTTTTTTTTCTGAAAATTCAAGAAATGCAGTGGATTTTTGGAGAGGAGGGGTTCACAGTTTTTTTATATATCCGAGGCATAAGAATTTCACTCAAAAACAACGAAATTGAGGACTATGGATCATGTTCTCAGGAAATACTCTTTGGCTATTGTCTAAATTAAATCGCGTGTTTCTTCTCTTGAATAAATGAGCGTTCTGGAAAGAAATCTGGACTGTGAGGATTTCTAGTTTCTGGAATAATGGTGTAGAGTGAAAGGGTAATTCACTGAGAGCTGCATCTAAGTCCAGAACATTCCGAGGCTACCCCCTAATCTATTCTATTCCTATGTGATCTATTTCCAGGAAATGTGTATCGTCAAGTCCATTTGGGGAATAAGGAAGGATTCCAATACTTTCAACTTTTTTTTCAGAATTGCAAAAAGAGACGAACGTTTTTTTTTCGCTTGGGAAGCTGTGAAAACATAATATCTCTAATATGATAATAAAATATAAAATTTTTGAGGATTTCCTCCCGGTTTAGTAATTTTTTCGCATATTCTGTTTATTGTTTTACGATAGTTTTTGCTTGATGACGCTTTTAGGAATTGCTGGGGAATGTTTTTCTTAAATTTCTTCAGTAAACATATCATCCAGAAATTGTCGCGTTTTTGGAGATTAGTGACATCAACGGAAAAGAAAACGGCCTTAGAATGTGCGATAAAGTTCAGTCCGGCATACATTTTTTTATAGCAAAGGCCATTGATGGAGTCATCCTTACACTTCCTGGATCAGATAAGACTACATAAATGAAAGAATAAAATGGTAATAAAAATAGGAAAAAAATAGAAATATAGTAGTAGTAAAAATTATCCGCTGAAATTTTTCTGCCATGCAAAAAGAGTTCAGGGTTGATTTTAGTTAATCACCTCTGAAAACATCCCGTTTTCTCCCTGTCTCCACATTTCTCTAGGATTTCTTTCTTTTTTTGTTTTGGACTTTCTCGTTCGATGAGGTGATGGAAGTTTCACGATGAGAAAAAAACTTTGACGTATCGAGCAACCTATGGAAAATTCTATTTCTATCCAGAAAATTCATCCGCAATTGCACTGCTGTTCGTGGGAGGTGAGCTTACTAGTAGCAATGTACTCACAGCGACCACAAATAAAGTCCAAATTGAAGTAGAACTGCAAAGTGACGTTATCCAGAACGGTTAAATTGGTATTTGCAAAATTCTGGATGACTGGAAGTAGCAGACGTGGAGACCACGCGATATTCGTATAAACATGCTTAAACAGGAAGTTGCGATTCCGCATGGACAAACTCCACGAAACGCCCTGTGGAATTTCCGTCTGAACAGATGTCACTTGGGAGAAAACATCGAAAAAAAAAACTTCTGGGAAAATTTCTGCTTATTTTGCTGGATTTAGCAGTGGATAGGTAATATCGTTCCGGATATCGCATTGTGGATTACCAAAAAAAGTTACAATACAGGATGAAGTGGTTTTCTTTTCGTGGAAAAGTTATTCAAAGAGTCTTCAGGTTCTGGAATTCTCTTCACCCCCCCCCCCCGTAGCTAACTGCAGTTGAACCAAAAATTGAGTTTTTCTCATCGGCAACCTTTTTCCAAGTTATTTCTTCGCTGTAGTAACTATGGTTGAGGCCTAGTTGTGCAAGATTTTAGTGCGATTTCTCGACAGAGTTCTCAAAATGAAAAAAAAAAACATACTTTTGAATCCAGAATTTGATTCTTCGTGAATTTCTATGTGTGTAGATGGCTTTTGGAGTCTAATTCAATTCTCAAAAGTGACAGTTGACGCGTTTTCGATCGCTTCGGTGCATGCTTTATCCAGATATAAGCGTAGTTTACCCAAGAATTTTCGATGTGAGGAAAAATTTAACCAGCGCTAACGAGCCTTAGATTTCTGGAGCATAAAAGCGAGCAACTCAAAGATCAACAACAACCTTGAAAACCTCTATCCATAGCATGGGAGGTTAGAATATCACGTCCACCCCGTTCGTTGCTCATTCCCCTCATAATGCATAATATAGTGGTGCCGAACCAGTAAATAACCGGTAAGTTCGAGAGAGTCTCAGTTCTTTGATTTTCTTCCACACATTTCAGCTCCGCCCACAATCCAACCGGAAAAGCTGAACGTGACCGCGGATTCACGGAAGACTGTCGTGCTACCGTGTAACGCTACAGGAATACCGGAACCGGTGGTCTCCTGGGTGAAGGCCCCGAATATTCAGATCGAAGCGAATGAAAGTAAGTAGAAAGTAACCAGAGTAACTAAGAACAAACTACGATCGAGTAATACTCCATGACAAAAATAGAGAATTGTCAGGGAAACGACTGAGAGGTATCCAGACGAAGTTTTGTTTTGAAACACGTCGAATATTCCATTGTTTCCTGCAGAACAACAACAACAACCTGGATGACGATTGTTAGAGGTGTCCATTCAGGAGGAAAATCTAGAAGACTAGGACTAGTTGACAGAATCCATAATAGCGCGAAATCCACAGGAGAAGCTATATATGTACAGGAAGTGATTTTTAGAGCTTACAACTAAGCTGTGGGCGTAGAATGTTATGTTTGTTTCTTCCTGACGTGAAATCCCTTTATTTTACTCAAATCCTACTTTACATAAGTATTGATGCCGTGAAAATCCGATGTTCGTTCAATTACTGGTATTACGTTGGATTAGTCTGGTCATGTTATAGTAGTAATGTATCAAATATTGTTTCAAATCGTTGGCTAAGGCTGGGATTGGTTTTCTGGATGCATAAACATGCATCTTCGAAGGGTGTTTTCCTGGGAGTGAACGAAAAATTTAGTAACGCTAAGAACCTCTTGTCCAAAGTGGATGAAGCTTAGGACTATCTGGAAGAACTCGATTCTTTCTCTGGATTGAATCAACTCGTTACCCAGGATAATGGAGAGATTTTACCCAGGGCAGTGAAGCGTTTTTGCTTTTCAGGAAGAAAATGTGAAATTTCAACATGTATGAACATTATAGTTGAAGATAATGAATTCAAGAAATGCGATTACATTTAAGTTCGGAATATCACCTGTTCCTACGCGTCTGGGCAGATGTTTACCATGTCTTTCATATATTTTGAATAATTATATTTAAATCGAAGTTAACTCGATGTCCGCAGGGCATGTGATCGAGAACTATCTTGAGTTTTTTCCACCATGAATTCTAGAATAGATGTACTTGAAAGTAGTTGGTCCTCTAGTTAGCGTATTTGTTTATAGAAGAGGTTTTGCTGGATAGCGTTACCCGAGGCCTATACGTGTGTGAGAATTGGGGGTTGCTGCACTAGAAAAAAGGCCAGGAATATCCTTTTACTGGATCGAGTTGAGCCAGGATCCAGTAAAAGGATATTCCTGGCTCAACTCGACAATATGCGCTTATCACGCGCAAAAGCCAAACTTAAGAAAATGTGTTCTTCTTTTATTTGAAATGTACCCTGTCCTGTGGTCCCCAGTGTCCTTTTTCGCGTACATAGAAAGTGTCAAAAAGTGTACATAGAAAAAAAAACATTGGTTCTTGACCAAGGTCCAAATTCCAAGGCCGTATGGGTTAGTATAGTTACTAAGATAAAATGCTAGGATCAAAAAAAAAATCAAGGAAATTTCCAGACGGAACGAGTTCTGGGAATTTAACTTCATCCACCTGAAGGATGTGAATAGAAAGCACAATCACATCCTGGTGTTTAATCTTTCTTCCTCAACAAGAGAGCACAAATTAGCTTCAAGTCCTTTTTCAAAGCTTATTCTTACTACGGTATTGAATCTATGCCATTTATCACAATCCTTTATTTGTATTCTGTTTTCTCCGAAGAATGCGATTTTAAATCGCAAAGTTCTTTTTCTGGATATCACAAAAGAGCACGGCACCCGATCAGTATACTTGTCTAACACCGAAAATCATCTTTTTATGGAGCTAAACTATGTTCCGGCGAGAGAAGCAGCAGTGTTTCTGGATTCGAAACTTGGGAGAGGTAGCATAGTTAAAAAGGGGTGAATTATTTTGAAACGAAAAGCGAATTGCTTTGGAATGCGCTTCTGGGGCCGCATGCATCATTGAGGTTACCCAGGGTGAACGTGTTGACACCACACAAATCTGCCCATTGGCTAGCACAAGCGTCAACACACTTACCCTGGGTAACCTCGATGGTGCATCCAGGTCATGAAAATCTTTTTTTTTTCTCTGAAAAAGGGTAAAGGACTTTAAGTGATTACCTCCTATCTTGATACTTGCCAGCTTCTTCATGGATATAATACACATTGAGTAAAAGTAAAGGTAACTCCAGAGGAAAAGAGGTCCACGTAGGAACAGCTCATTTACTGAGGTCGCCTTGAATTTCTATATCCACCAATCTCGTCATCCATTCATTTTATGAAGGAATAGAATGACATTCAGTATTTTGAATATCTCTCAAATTTCTATGAAACCAAGAGAAGTACGAGAAACCTCAAAGGTCAGAAGAACTTAGAGTGCGCATCTGAGAACCACTGAACAAGTCTTCTTGTGATTCCTAATGATCGCTTCTTACTCCTTTCTTCTTGAAAAATGCACTTGAAAGAAAGGCTTCAAAACTAGGAACACTGCTTCAGTGCTCTGTGAAGTCAGGACGTGAGGGAGAGTCTATCACATGGCGGAGTCCGGGAATCTCCTTGCGAACACAGGGGAAAAATCTTGTGAGGGTTTGATAGAGTCCTGGAAATATGTGGGAGAGATATCCGCGCTTACAGGGAGAGAATAATCTGTGGTGTTTCACACCCTAGTCACCCACTCATGATCCTGGCGACAGCTGGAACTGAGCGCGATTGAATGAGCAAAACATGGTTACTACACAATTAAGGTCTTATTCCGGAAGGTGAAGGCATAAACACCTGGCAGATTTGTGATAGCTGTCTGGAGCATGTGGGTTTTTTGGAAAAGAAAAAAACTACTCGGATGAGGATTATACACGTAATCTGGAAAAAGCTCTTATATAACAGCGTTAGTCCTGGATCATTGTCGATTTCCTTCGCTTTATTTCCAGTGGGTCATGATAGACCTCATTGTCCTAGTCTTATTGGCAATAATTCCTACCGCCAAGTCACGTCATTGTTTCCGGAGACAAGACTCTGGTAGAGGATTTCTTCTATTTTTGAGGAGGTGGTAACCCGATATCCCAAAGAAAAGTTTTCTCAAACTTTTTTGTCAGAGTATTATATCACCGAATGCGAAATTCGTAATTATTCCGCCTCCGCCTTCGTGGTGTAGATGCAGAATCAGTGATTTATCTGACGCGTAATTGTATTCTCTCGTGTCAGATGCGAGTTAATCTACAGTAGTCCGACATCACTTACCCATCCCAGCTTCAACCTTGTACAGTCTTCAGTACCCGAGATTTTTTTCAGTCGAGGTGGGATACTACTAAAGGTACAGTGATCTCCAAACTACCGGAGACAAGAGACGGGACCGCGACGCGGTTTTCTTGGGCAGAGACACAGTGGCTCTGCATGCCGGCTCTGGTTGTCTGCTTCTGCCAGCAGCAAATAATTAGGGTACCACGCCGCAGCAGACAACCAGGGTCAGTATGCAAAGCCCATATGTCTTTGTAGAGTCCAAAATAAATCCTGTTCATCCTTGCTATGCTATCGTGTTTTGATGAATTTGATGAAAAAGAGTGAATGAATGAATGAATGAATGAATGGATAAATGAATGAATACAATAATTTCGGACATATTTTCATCTTTATTTGTTCATTTCTGCGGTTTTTTCGAAATATATCAAATAGAACCTTTATAAACCAAGTATGATCTGCAAGTCATCATCCTGAAATTTCTTCAGGCCCGATTTGGAGACCTACCTTGCCCTTTGTATATCGCAACTCTACAGTAACCTCACAAAAATGAGGTCTGGGTATTAGGGCCAGCCGCAGAAGTGGTAACCTAGGGGGTGGGGGGGGGGGGGGGGGGGGG
>JARK01001618.1:189612-281309 GCA_000688135.1 Ancylostoma ceylanicum
GGGGGGGGGGGGGGGGGGGGGGAGCGTGGAAAAAGTGGCGCTTCGGCCGCTCTGGAGCGCTGGATACAAGGATAAAAATATCACAAATAGTATTGTTAACATCAAAAAATTCATGGTGAATATTTTTCAAAGAAAACACAGGTGAAAATAGAGTATTAAAAATTAACTAATACAAAGTTTCCAATTATTAACACAGATATTTCAAAAATTCCGCAAGAAACTGTATATACATAGCAAGTAGCTGTCACGTAACTTTGAAAAAAAGAAGAATTAATGAGCTAAGTAATTTTCTGGTACTCCCACCTAACTTTGAAAAAAGATTATACCAGTAAGAAGTTTTTTTTTTTGGTTTTTTTGGGCAAGGATGGTCGAATAGTGCCCATGCTTCTTATTTCTCACGCGATTTCAGTGAATATAGGGTGTTTCCAGTTAGTTCACTGAATTTTTCAAGTTAAATTTGTTCAGAATACCAGCTGATCGGCACATCGTTAGCGGTGCGAAACGTGCTGCCGTCGGACGCCGGCTTCTACCACTGCATCGCGAAGAGCGAAGCCGGTCAGGCGATCGGCAATCGACGTCTGCTTGTCGACCGTGAGTTCGTGAATACCGATACCAGTCAGAGTTACGCGTACAGAAAACGTTGATAAGAGATACTCGAGATGATGGCACCGATGATGTCTTGTCTTCTTCTTCTTCTCCTATTCCGATTTCACCGATGAGCTTCGCCTAACGCTGTTTTTCTTACGCTTTTCAACTAATGTTACACACACACGAGTTATTGAGCTTGATACACACTTTCACGACACTAATATTTATGAAGAGATTGAACTTACGTTGTCCTTCACTACTGTACGAATGGTGGTCGTTCAACTGTTCTGCAGTAATTCTCATTCTTTCTAAGCTTGTATTCTTAACTACACTTTTTTGAGTGAGCATAAACGTTTTGCATGGCTTCTCGTGTTTTGCTGTTCTCGATTTCGGAAGAAAGATTGTTGTACTTCTCTTTGTACTTGGATTATGACGTGCTTGTACTACGAATATGGCATGTACAGCTTGCTTTCTGGATTTGCGAAATGTGGTAGGAGGAAAAGCACTTACTGCAGTCTATAAGCTGCGAGTTTCTACCGTTGTGATGCTCGAATGGCGTTAAAACGGGCGAATCCGGGTCCGTATCAATACTTCCACTCTTCTATATTAAAAGAATAAAATCCTGATGTCCCAAAAATACGGGGCTTTCTGGGCCCCTAAGAGCATTGCTGATACGCGGCGCCGCTTCGAGTCCTTGAAAAAGTGGCGGTTGGCTTGGATTTCAAATTTTGTGCGCTTTTTTTGCTAGTCCTTGGGAGGAAAACATCGGTTTTGTACCGCTCTTAAGGTATTTACCCATTCTTCAATATAGTTTATATAGCCCTGTAAGACCACCCATGCTGATTTCCGCAGCGCTTACCCTTTATACATATCGTCTTCAGGAGCAGTCACATTATTGACCGATATTTCAGGGATATCCAGACTATAAATAGCGATACCTAACGAGGGTAAGCGGTGTGGAAACCGGCGCAGCTTGTTCTGAAGGACCGTACATCTCCGCGCTTATTCTTTTCCACAAATCATCGCATTTTCCGGAGAGGACACGAATTAATGAAGGAGTAACATCCTTATAAACTGGATAAATTTGTCCTATAGTCCAACGGCTGTATGCACATATCCACGAAAAAAGTTTTAATTGAACTCAAATAATTTAAATAATCCAAATTTAATTTTTCTGATAATTTGAAGCAAAAAATGAAAAATAAATTTAATTTCCATTTTTAATCCAGAACAACTCCGCGTAACCGCTAGGGCGCAATTTCCATGTTGCACAATGTACTGGATATCTGCTCTAAGATTGGAGCTGTAAGAACAAGTATTCATCCAGAATATCCCTGGAGTATTTTCGTGAGGGTAGTGATAGTAATGACAATAACGATAATGGTTATGCGAATATAATATAAGTAAAATATATATTAGACAGGAGCTACGTTATGGAAACCTAGACGAAGTGCATGCAGCCTAGGATGAGTTGTAGCCGCTTTCCTTTATTTTTGCAAAGGCCTCCCCTTTATGCAGGAATGAGAACTTATTCCAGGGAAAAGATGCCATTTGGTGCCGACATTCTAACTAAACCACGTATGTAGCTTAGCAGAATTCCGTGAATGACGTAGAATTCTAGAAAAACGCGGAATGTTCTTACCACGTGTAATATTTTCTACAGTTTCGTAAATGGTGCGTTGAAAATGGCAAAATATTTGAACACTTGTTCGCATCGTATCCAAGCTAAGTTTTTCCATATGGTGGAGCGCAGGGGGTCTGAGGTTTAATCCCGGATATTCGAATGACCCTTTTTATCCTGTACTTATGTACATAGATGTTGTGTCTTGCCTCTAAGCTACATCTATTCCGAGGTTAAGGAGTAGTCCCGTCTGTATCCTAGCTGCCGAGATGAATTTGGTGGACAAATCCTCGTTACTGCCCTCGTTTTATACGAAGGCCAAAGCTTTTGGCAAAGTTGTCTATCTCGGGCAGGAAATAGCTTGGAGACCACACTGGCTTAGTTATTACTTCCTTTCGGGATACAAAATCAGAGGCAAGTCGTCAGGATTTCTGCAGACCCACTAGGATACGTATATTCTGCTTTTTCTGTAGTAAAAAAGTGCGCTCCGACGAAGTAAAACTCGTCATTCTATCACATCTTGGAAATGGAAGAAGACGAGTGCGCAGCGTCAAACTTTGGAGATCTTATGGAATGGGGGAGGAAGTATGCACCAACAGCGAGCCTTGCTTTGGTCCAATTCCTACTATTCGTCTAGGATCGTACTACTCCGGCCCTCACTGAGAAGACTGTTTTATCGTATGTAGTTAGAGAATCAGGGAACTTGAGTGAGGAAGCTGTCACTTTTAATCCATGGAGGGCACAAATTCAAGGGCTTGGCCGTGTTAAAACAAAATCAGGTCGAGAATCTTGGATCACGACAGGTGAGTTCGCGAGGGATTTCTTATTCCAACTAGTGAGATAGAGATAATTTTTGAGAGAATTTCTCGTGGATTGCCCTAGAGTCAAGGTCCCTTCCACAAACCATGGCGAGAGCGAAAATCCGCAACTCTTTGAGTCCAATTATCCGCCTTCCTTGCTTCAGAGTTGAGGTCCACATTATCTACATTTTTTAGAAGCAGCACGCACGAAAATTCCTGTCATCAAGAATTCAGCGTAACTATAGGTTTCCGGCTACGAGGGACACGGATATATTAGCCAATCCTGTTAGAACTCATGAGAAGGAGACTTCTGGAAATTTCTAGTTTACTACATTGGATCAGGTAGGTCGAGTTGCGCGAGTCAGGTCTGGCCAAAAGTCGATAGTGCCGCCTTTTTCGTCACGTATTTTCTTGACCGGTTTAGGATTTTCCATGTTTTCAGCCTGCTAAAGTGAAAAAGAGCAGAAATTGAAAAATGGGAGAATGTATGCCACATAGACGTGTCTGTAGACAGAAAAACAAAACCATAGAGTAAATGGTAGAAAAGAAATAATGTTAAAAAGAATTGAAAAACTGAGTGATCGGAGGCGCAAACAGCTAATCCGTATCACGCCAAACTGGTCCCGGATACCTTGTCAGGCCCATTTTATCTTGACAATGTAGATATCTTTAGCGATTCAGCTTACGTAGAATTACTGGGGCTATTGTCGATTCTCAGAAACATTTAAAAGGGGTTTTTCAGGTTTGAAAATTATCTTGGTGTTGTATTGGATGTCGCGGTATAACTCGCTCATTCCAAGTTCTCGCATTTGCTATTTTCTGGATATGAGTAACTGATTCTTTAAATATATTCTAGGATGGCTGTAGGACCCTTAGGATAGAAGATTCCTGAGGAATGACTTTTTACGGTATAATCCAGGCAAGGTGCAATTCATACTATTTTGCGGGAGACTTTGTCATGAAGACCAGTACGACGTACACATAAAAGATAAGAACTCTGCGCGACCACCGCGAGTAGCACTTGCGTTTCACCTGCGTAAGGGCTGCGTCAGAACTGCGCCGCCACCTGTGCTTTAGCATATAGTCGCGCGTCAAACGCATCCACGCTTTCAGGTGAAAGAACCGTTAACTCCGATAGGGGCAGAGAAAGCACCAAGACTCATGTAAGCGCCAAAGAAATAGAGGCCTCCGAAGGAACAGAGTACTGATCAGCGCTACTTTTTTGTTTTCGTAACAGCAATCGTTTTGAATTACCTGAGGTAATTATGTGTCGCTGAACCAGAAAGCAACCCTGTGACGTAAGGATAATGGCCTTATTTGCTGATCTTGTCTGGACGTCGGGATTACAACAGTACGATTAGGGAAGCTGTTTAGGGTTTGCTAGTGGGGGGGGGGGTCGTTTTCGTATAAGCAAAATTTTACTGGTTACCATGGAAGGGTCATGTTAGTGAACGCAAACTGAGCCTTGGGTATAACTGCACTACCACAGCACAACAGATTTCCGCTTTCTTACATAACTGCCTCATAGCCCATGGTAAGTAAAATTAGGCAAGTATTTTACAATTACTGGTCTACTGTATTGTTTTGCACGCATAATACTGGTTAACGCTTTAGAATAAGTAAGCAAATATATGCTCACTCAATGCCTTGATTCTTACTGCAGAACGGAAGGAATCGGTCGCAATAGCACCTCACTGAAATCCACTGCAAGGAAAATGGATCAGCCAGCCATGTGCTTTATGATCAAGAATAAGTGGGAGAGTTTCTTTAAGAGCGGAGCAGGTGAAGCTAAGGCCATATGAATTCTAAAATAAGCAGCTTTACGTCTGCAGGAAACGCAACATGTACTTTGGCACCTCAAAGTTAGTGTAGGATGTTCAGGATACTGAGGGTGAGGGGATGAAACGTGGCAGAAATGACTTGCTTCTGAGGAAAAATTTGCTAATCCTGAGTAAGCTGAGCTTCACAGATCATAGTTTTAAGATGTTTTGGGCCAGTTGTAGTCAAAATCGGAAATATGATTTTGAATGAGTTTGAAATTTCGGATGTATGGCAACGATGGAGGAGAACAATCCTTGAGGAATGATAAGAAAGGTCTGGAAGGAAAGGAAAGGTTTCTAAAGATTGAAAGGAGAAGTTCCTACCTTTTAGTATTAGAATTTTTTTTGGATTGGGTTCTGGAATAATTATTAAATTGATTATTTGATTCTACGTATGGTAACAAGGATGTCCGGATTATTGGAATGGTGGAAGGTCGGGACGTGCAGACGGAGTCTGACACGTACATTACGCACCCTCCTAAAATATATACACCCTAATATGATATTATGACGCCTTTCCGACATTTTCTGACTAGAAGGGAGGATCTAATTATGTGGTCTATAATGCAAGAAGTTTTGCTGTCGCCGTAAGCCAAGAAACGTGTGAATCATGATCATGTTCAGAATCTTAACAGCTTCATGGTTTATTCCTACGTCCTCAGATATTTTTTAACGGAAAAATTAGAGAATTACTCCTAGTGCCTTCCAGTCTAAAGCATCAATGACACGCTTTTATCCACTTTTTGATTGATTTACAGAAGAAAGAGAGCTTCTCTGTGAATTTCCATGTTTTTTTTTTGAATGTTCTCTCTTTTTGTATAGCCCACATAGTAGATAAATAAGTAAATCAATAGGTAATAACAGAGTTCAGTAGGATTTACTGCTTTCCTAGACCTCTATCCGAGATTTCTATCTGTCGCATGGTGTCTGTTGTGCCTGCCTGAACCGAAAAGGGTGTAGCCACCCATTCCTGCTTCTAATATGCATAATACTGACCACTTTTTTTCTTTTCTGGGTTTCAACGTCATGCATAACTACACTATGGAGTAGTTTAGTGCCGGAAAAGGAGAACATAACCATCTGGGTGGATTGCGATGAAGAGAACAGGCCGGTCAAAACCACATACATGCAAAATCGGGGCGATGTGCCAGACGACGATCAAACGCTGCTGCCATGGAAGGAGAAAGTGGTGAGCTCTTGCGATTTACTTTGGGATATCTACTCCAGGAGATATCTCACCAGCAATAGTCGTAACTAATATGTTGATCGAATAATGTATTAGATACGTTTAATATTCGAATATTCTATCTCGAATAAATGGACAAATTGAAAAGAACGGGAGAGCCCTACAGCTTTGGTGTACGAAGATCTGGGCTGTGAAGCTCTATACTTCCATAGTGTGGGCATTTTTTGGATGGATCCTTGAGTTATTAATCGAACTAGCTAAATTTATTCGATTTTTATCCGCTCAACACTCTAGTTGTAATCCTTGCATAGCAGAAGTTAGAAAGGAATTTGACGAAAGGAAACAATTCACCCATTCAGATTCAGTAGCCAGGCAGGCTTGTGGAAAGTCACAAAGGTTCTCTTTAACAGCTTCTGCCATTTTACCCTAAAAAATTCTCGGGAATAGTTTCATATACAGTTCTTTACCTCGTGGAGGTCACTTTCCGCCCGTATAGGGAATTTTTTCTCCTATTATTATTATTTGTTACATGGCATATTCTTGACATTAGTTGGTTGATGCCATTTGGTAGGGTAGCTTCAAACTTTAAGTGCTCCCTTTATTTGCAATATTTTAGCTGATTTAAATAAATCTCGAATTCAGGACTGGTCCCTGAATGGAACAAACGGCGTGGTGTACAAATGCATACCTGGACCTCGAACACCAAGACTTGTAGGTTCACTTTTCTTAAATCCTCGTTTTTAGGGCGAGGATTTCAGTTTTCCTTCTGATTCAGGCAAAACTGCACGTTCCACCCACATTTCTCGTAATGCCCATGAATCAGTCAGCACCGCTTGGATCACAAGTTGAATTGCACTGCAGGTTGGGTGCACATTTCGTACCACTACCTCATCCATAAAATCTTCCTGAATGTTCCTTTAGTGCCGTTGGCCCTCCTATTCCATACATCCACTGGCTAAAGGATGGGGAAGTGATTAGGTCAAAAGCTCCTGAAGGCGCTTCTTCCGTGTTGTTCATCAACGTAACTGAAGACACTGTTGGTGACTACACTTGTCATGCAAGAAATAGCGTCGGTGTCAGCAAGGTGGGTTCTGGTTCCCCCCAATTCTTTCCTTTCCTCACTTTATAGGGCCTAAGTTGAGTTTTCTTTTTTGATCTCTTGTATGAGCTACAACGTGGTAATAACAAGTAAAAACAGTCAAGTGAAACAAGAAGACAACTAAATTAGTAAGAATAAAGTAAAACAATAACGTCGTCATTTGGAAGGTTATATTGGGGTAGACTCTCTCCAAGAATTCATGTTTTTCACAGGCAGTTGTCCTGATATTCTTTCCTGGATTGCTGTCTTTTTTAAGGCGACTTCAGTGAAAGTAATCTGACACCCAGCTACTCACATCATTTCCCCCCGCATTAACCTTAGCTTCAAAATAATCCATGACGTCTTTTCAGGCAGTAGCATTTCTGGAAATAGACGAAAATGCTGTCCCAAGCACTAAGAAACCAACGAAACGTCAGGTGGCCGTTCTAACATGCCTAGAACGAGACAAACCTTACACGCGAGGAGTCACGTGGTTCTTCCAATCACGGCCTCTGGATCCGAGCCTTGGTGGATTCCATTTTATGAATAATGGCAGCCTGGTCATCACAGACTTCGATCCACGGATGGTGAGTAACTGCAGTATTTCCTGAAATCGATGCAAGGAGTGGTTAAGGCCTGCTTCTGAATTTAAGAATTTCTTTATGCTTTAGACAAACGATCTGAAGCAGTACATGTGCAAAGTTCGTGGAAGAAGAAAGCCGAGCACAGTTTTCACGGTAAGCACACTGTAAAGCCACTATATCAGAATACTGGATGCACTAATTTGATCCATGCTTCAGGTAGAACTCAAGGATGAACTGCCCAGTGTGATAGTTGAGCCTGAAGAGCTAGCGATTGTTCCTGGAGATGTTCTACAACTGTCCTGTCAAGTTAGCGGTTCATCGCTGACTACGAAAATAGAGTGGACAAAGAACGATCAGAAGATCATTCCGGATGAAATTGTCCATATACTGGTATGTACTGCCTTGTAAAATATTTATAGATTACCTTTCTTTGACTGCTTGTAAGTCTAACATTCAACGTTGCCTTCCAGGCAAATAACACGCTCCTGATCACAACTGCTGAAGAGTTCGACACTGGATTGTACAAATGCATAGCCACCAGCCCTGTGGGTAGTGCTTATGGTCAGGCTGACGTAATTGTTGAGGGTGAGTGAGGTACTCTTCAATGAATTCCATGCCTCACTGCATATTCTCCACTATTCTCTTTCAGATCCGTCACCAACGTTGTCAGGAACGCTGGAGACTCCTGTTTCGAACGATGACTCAGAAAACTCTGAAACTTTGGAAGCATCTGGCGAAATCATCCCTGCTCAAGTCCAAAGAGCAATTCCCACGGATTCTGTGCCTGATGCAGCCATTCAGGAGATAATTCCTACGGATTCTGTGCTGACGCCTGAACCAACCACTCAAGAAGTAATCTCGACGGACTCAGTGCCGGATGCAACCATTCCGGAACTAACTCCCACGGATTCTGCGCTTGTGCCAGAACCAACTATCCAAGAAATAATTTCCACGAATTCTGTGCCTGTGCTTGAGCCAGCCATTCAAGAAGTAATATCAACAGAGTTCGTACCTGTTCCAAGCCAAGACCCAGTCGATGAAGAGGCCGAGCTCTTGATGTCCTTACCAGCGACCTCGTCAACAGAGCTGTCGACAAAGGCCCCAACTCATGATTTGGAAGGATCCGGTGACTACGAATATCTTGAAGGAGATGGGGAACACTTGCAATACACGTTAACCGATGCCGACTCCTTCTGCCCACCAGGATACTGGCTTAAGGATGGACTCTGCACAGGTACGGTTCTTCCGATACTTCGTGAGAATTCAGAGTGGTTTTTGAGTCGAGTAGGGCAGTTTTTTTTTTCAACTTTGAGCAATTGATAGAGCCCGACCTGTTCCATCTGTTTGTGGATTTCTCACCAGCAAATGCGTTCACGAAGGTTCTTGACTGGTAGTTCGAAAGTGCAGCACTCAGTCCTATTAGAATCCTGGAATAACTTGTTGAATTAGCTCGCTCTTTGTCAACGTCTGAGCAGATCGCATTGATCTACACACCTTCCTGATCTTACTGCCTGGGTGGTCCATCACGCCGATCTGCTCAGCTCGGCATTTTGACTGACCTACAATTTGACCTACCTTCCTGGGTGTGTCTGGGGGCCACTTCCAGTGATGGGTGGCTCAGTAATTGGTGACCTTGTCCCCCAGCTCGGCTGCTCCAGTTCTCTAACCTTCACGTCGATTTATTCTCCTTAGACGATGACCGTAGCGAGACTCTACATGCACCCGTGGAAAACTCCGTCGAAGGACCTACACCACAACACCGAGATGAGCGCTGTTCATCCGGTTACCGTTGGACGGGCACCCATTGCGAAGGTTATCCATTAATCCAGATTCAGCACCACCTTCAGTGAAGCTGTCGCTTTTTTTACTGAATTTTATCCTAATTCGCTTCCAGACATCGACGAATGTGCTCAACTAGCCGATCAGTGCGACTACCATTGTGAAAATACGCCTGGATCGTATAACTGCTTATGTCCTCCAGGATACGAACTGACCAACAACTACCAGTGTTTTGGTTGGCTCTTTTATTTCCATTCTATCTATGGATGCCTTTGTGGATTGTCCCATTACTACAGATATCGATGAGTGTGACCTTGTATCATGCTCCCTCGGTCAAATGTGCCTCAATACCTTGGGTAGTTTCCACTGCATCCCGAATCCATGTCCGGCGAACTATTCCCTTTCGGACAATAGGTATGTTCAACGTAGAGTTCGGAATTGTAACTAGGATTAGAATGTTTTTACTTTTGCAGACACTGCATTCCCGAATGTGAGTCATGCGCAGACCAACCCATCCATATCCAGCAAATACCTCTGTACAAGGGATATCACACAGGTGAGGGACAATGTACTTAAGAGTAGAAGTTATGGAATGATCCACGCAGTTTTTTTTTCAGAAGAAGGCATTGGTAAAGTTATCGCACACGACCATACCGGTAATGTCCTAAAGGATACAGTGTTCGCGATATCTGACACCGAGGATGGATTGAAGCTGGGTTAGTATTTCTTAGAATTTGCGGACTCTCAACAGCCGTTCTGGATTCCTGCACTCTGGTATTTTGTTGTCACAGTCCTGTATTGTGCAATATTTCATCTGACATCCTCGAGAAATCCTCAAAGGGTTCTCTGGAACTGCGTTACGGTTTGGCCGATATCATCAATTCACAAACCATATCGGTAGAGATTCTTCGCGAACTTCCCCTTATGGATCCTTCGACGATGCTCTTCCTGACAAGGTCAAAAATCCGGTGTTTTTGTGGAATACTCATCTGTGTGACCAAATTGCATTCGTGTGTTCGATGCCAACTGCCTCTCAACTAAATTGGACGTAAATCCTGCAAAGCACTTTTGGATATCCTTGAGGTTCCCTCTGAGTGCAAGTGACGTGCGCTACGGCATTGCTGATCATTGGTGAGCTAGCATCTTCACACTGACACATTCCTTCTCCTTTTTATCCATTTACGTCAATCCTCCAGAGAGTGAAGACGTGTAGTATCACTGAAATAAGCAACGCGGAGGTTGACGTGGGCTACGATTCGATTACGGAAACTGCTGGTTCTCATAACATTCCTGGAGAGCATTCCCAAACCGATAAACGACCACTGAACTCGGAATTATGATTGGATTTTTGTGGAAAAATTGTTGCAAAGCTATGGCTTATTATAACTTCTTTAAATTTTATTTTTGGAATGAGTACCATCCATTAAAAATCCTGAAATTATGTATTTCTGAGTGGTGGGGCTTGATTGAAGTGTTTTTCATTTTTTTTTCAATAAAATGCGGTCATCATTATTGAAGTTAGGTGCTTTTGGTTCGAAAAATCCGGAAAATTGATGGATGGATCTGTAGCTGTAGAATAAGCTGCGATATACTCTGTAGTTATTTGAATTCTTATACACATGGTTTTATTAGACAAATAGGAGTGGTTTGTCTTTGGATTAAATTAATTAAAGTTGACTAAAGTGATGGATTTGTGTACGATTAAAATTAATTTAAAAAACATTTGAATTAGCTGTGGATGCAGCTGTAGAATGAATGTTGTATCCGACGCACAACCATGAGATTTGAGCTTTTATCTATAAGGTATAAGCCAGCCTTTCAACTGAGTAGTGATATCCAGAGGCGATCCCTGGACCTGCACTATGTCTAATAATCAGATTCTCGGAAGTCAACAGCATTTTCTTGGATTCTCGTGTACCACCGATAATTTTTTTCTTTCTATGCTCAAATTTCTTCGTAGAACTAGTGATCTGTTTCAGGACGAACAAAATCCGGCCCGTTCTCGATCCGTTTCCGACAAGGGGAAGGCATAGTGTACACGTCGTCTCGTCAACTCCAACCAGGATCAATCCACTATCTTCGAGTTCGAGCACACTCACAGTCGAGTCATCATCCAGATTCACACTTCATGTTAATAATCTCCACTGGGATGTATCCATTCTGATCGTTGTTTCGTCGTATTGAATATTCGATTTCGTTTCACCTGTTGCTATTGTCATCTGATGAGTTTACTGATGTGTAACTTTATTCTTGGGAAGAAAACTCAGTGCGATTTTTCTCATTGTTGTTCTTGTGAATTTCTCTCACATATTTAAAATGAATAAACGAAGTATGTCTTGTTGTATTTTTATCAAATCATTACAAAAATGCTTGGAAGAGCAGTGGTACCCGTGAAGAGCTTGTGGCATAGATCAGAGCTGGGTTTACTCTTTCTCGGGGAAGAGGTCGATGATTTCATGGATCTTCAGCTCGTCGGCTTTGGCCTAAAAATCCTGGCTTGATCACCGATATAAGAAACTCTGACGGGAAGCTGAGAATTCTCACATGGAACTCCTTCTCAATGGTCTCTTCCTCCTCTCGTTCCTGTGGGCTGAGAGTCGATTTGATCTTGTTCTGGAATTCATACCATCAACAGTTGAAATACTTGCGTAAATTTTGCTTGCGGATTCTCCCCTCATGTTCCTTCTAACCTTCTAAAAAATTCGTGACTTCCGTAGTTCTACTGAAACCTACTTTTTAAGGCATCGTCAGTTCGAAATTGCGCAGAAAAGTGGGATTGATACCGTTCTGGATAAGAAAAAGAAAAGCAGATGGAATCAACGGACATTTTCTCCGGAAAAAAACCCCCAATGCTCCCAGTAATTCCTTGCTTCAGTAAATGCTTCAAAAAACTTTGTTACGAAAGTATCTGCACTGAGATCAAACTATAGAATGAGAAAATACCGAGTGTTCTTTTTTACCAGTAAGAGAAATTCATGTTGCTGCCCGATCTCTATAATCCTGACATGGAACTTCGAGCTTTAAAAAACCCGATGATCTTCTATAAAAGGCGTGTTGATGAACAAATGCGACAAACGTTTCTAAATATTTACAACCCCTTGGATTATCTCATTTCAACAGACGGCATTTCAAGCTCTGAAAATATTTTCTTTAAAATTCATGAAGAAAAACATACGGCTTTGTGTGTGAGCTTCAAGTACAGTGGCGAGCCTTTTACGGCAAACAACAGCTTGAACTTTTTGTCGTGGATCGACTGCACCTGCAACAGAGATGGATTTAGCCGATTCTGTGAGAAATTTCGATATGAAACAGTGTTATGAAAAGGAGGAAAAGGAAATGAATCAAAGCTAATCCAGAATTAGAGGGAACATTCGGGAAGTAACCACTGGCCGGCGAAAAGACGAATTTTTCTAATGAGAACCCCTACATATTATAGATTTTGCGAGGAACTCTCGGCTATTATTGCCATGTGTTTAAACTTTTGCCCTTCCGTTTTTTCATTAGTTTTAGATACTGCTGGTATTCGAGTTTTGATCCGGCTGAGGATTCCTTAAAAGCCTCGGCTAGCCTTTACATGGCCACCTGGAAAGCCATTGGAGACATGAGTTTTCTTGGTCAAACAACTCAGTAAATGTGATAAAGTGTTGACCGAATAAAAATCGATTAAATTTGATCATTTTGAATAATTTTCAAGGATCCATCCAAAAAGCCGAGTATTTCGAAAACACAAAGCTTCACAGCCCTTATTTTCCATTCATCCAGAAATGAAGGACCCTTCCATTCTTGGACACTTTAATCTGTCGACTCAATCGAAACCGAATATTCGAATACCGAATGTATCTAGTACATTATTCAATCAACATGCTAGTAAAATAATGAATGCAAGAACAATAGCAACAGTTATAAGACCGTCTGCTTACCTTTTCTCCTGCTCTTTCTAATCTCTCGTCAAGCCACTTCTTCAACTCCACCAACTGCTTCAAGAGTTCAAGCGATTTTGGCTGAAAGACGAAAATTTCAAGGAAATGCATCCTTCAAAAAATTGAATTCTGGAAAAGGTTAAAAGTCGACTACTGCATACCTCTTTGCTAATATAATCGCTCGACAGAGTCTCAACCTTCTCGACCTTTTCCGTTCTGTTAAGTGTAGGATCGATGAGTACTCTACCCGTCTGAATTAGTGCTTTGTCGAGAAGAAATCCTTGAAATCAATCCAGAAAAAGAGATTCCCACCACAACCATTCGCTCCTCCGACGTCATGTTTTCGTGAAACTCAGATGGATGCTCGTAACCCTTCGGAATACCTGCAAAAAAGTATAGTAATTTTTCTGAGGAAAAATCCTGTTAGATCTTGAATGCTCCGGATGCTATTAGTCTTAACTTTAGGGTTCACTCTCGAGAATTTCTCAAACTTCTCACGGAGGCATTCTAATTTCTGGTGAGGTCGTTTTTGTCCGGATAAAGTTGGTTTGTGGATGGATTGCGTGAAATTCGGTTTAATTAGCTTCGCGAAAACTGGAAGCGATGAAAATGTGCTTACCTTTCCATTTTTCATCCAGTTACTCAATTTTCACCCCGTTAATTTAATATTTAGTAAAGGGACGCAGAGGGGGTAACCCCAAGTTGCTCGGGGGCAGCCAACTGCTTCCGGTTTCCGAGCGATCCGTATAAAATGCTCTTAGTCATGTTCTATTTCAGTCTCATCAAACCCATCCTGAAACGAGAATTCGCTGTTGAGCTGCTTCGTCAACGCTTCAAAAAAGAGTCATTTGACCATTTTCGAAGCGAAAAGCATGTATGATGGATTGCTGTTTAGGAATTCTAGTTGCAATTGCGGTTTAATTATCCGAGACGAAGGCCAAGCAATAAACATACCCATCCCAATTGTTTTTCCTTTGTCTTTTCACTTTCCTTCGATTTTCTAACATGCTATTCTTGTTTCAATTATTCCACATCGTCTCATTTATACTCAAGGAAAATTACGACGTCTTGAAGAGAAGGAAAGCCATCAGTGTTAATAGTAAAAGAGGCTTAAACAGATGTTTATAATTTTCTTGATTCCATTTGGGGATGAACGTTCTTTTTTATGTGCTTGTTTTGTCTGCGAAATTGTGGACAATCGTGGAATAACGTCTGCGCATGTTAATTGAGAGTCACACGTCAACCGAGTGCTATTCCAGGAATTTCTGCGTCCCTGACTACTGAGACACTGGACATCATTATTTGCTGAGAACTAACTAGTAGCGGAATAGGAACTTCAGGAACTTCGGAACAAAGTGCACCCACGCATAGTGGAACTCTCCTAACAAAGCTCATTAAGCGGTTGTTTCCAGAAATACAAGGATGAGTTCGTTCCTACAAGTGGAGTAGGTGAGTAAAAAGAGGTTCAATGATTAGTTATAGTATGAAAAACATTTTAAGCTCTACTGAGAAATAACCTGTAGTAATTTCGACTTTTTCACACATGGATATGTTGCACAAATAGGGGTGGTTTGATCCAGAAAAACCCTCAAAATTATCTGGAAAGTTTGGTCTAACGCTACCTCCGAAACTATGAATTCCACTGGAATTTCCAAATCTGGGCTAGGATTCACAACCACATGAATCCAGGCTCCAGGCGAATCCAACCAACTTTGACGTCTTACATCTCGTAGGATTACGCCCACTGTACGATAACCAATAACGCTAACCACGATAGTTTTGCTTTGTCAGTGTTTCGTAAATCCTAGCCCTGTATGGATACCCCGACTTTTACTCTAGAAGAACGTAGTCTAGTAAAAAAAAGTACAACTAACCAAACGAGTAACTGTATGAGATGAAGCATAACGCTGTTGCTATGCACACTCGGATCATTCCTGGAGTAAATCAAACATGACGATCGATGAGACGACAATGATAATGATAAAGTCTCGAGATATTATTGTAACCTACGGCAAAGTCCCGGAAAAGCAATGAATTTCTGGAAGAGAGGGCAAATCCTGCCAGTGGATGGTCATCAAATCAGGTAGGGAGCAGCAGCACGATAACTCAGCCTTCCAGAAATCTTCCAGAAGATTTTCAGGATAAGGTAAATTTCTCCTACGCATTTAGCATTCATATTTCAGCAGTGTAGGAAGTCTTCTATCGAATTGACCAGTTCACTAGTAGCACTAAGTCATCATTCTACATTTTCTGGGATTTCTTTGTAGTGGTCCATGAATGCTCTCAGGATCTGAACTACGCGGTTGTCCGGAACTGGCAAGTTTTTGGCCGAAATGTTACGTATGTTACCATTTTCCTACCAAGTAAGTACTAATTTCTGCCGCAAAATGAGGGAGCTATCCACCAAAAATCTGCCGTTCTTACCTGAGAAATGCCTAATTTGGACAAACTAAGGCAATGTAAAAGAAAAAGTATAATATTTATAACTGGGATAGCAGCATCGTCTTCAGGCTCTTCAAAAAATGGTGTCTATACGAGCCTCCCGGGATGATTCCAGAATTCCAGAAAGTTCTATAGCCATCGGTGTACGAGCAATGTGACATCAGACAACGTATGTAAATGTTATCGGGCTGCACCTAACTTCATCGACCTTTCAACGAAAAATTTTTTTTGGAATTGCAATTTTCTCGGGAATATTCAGGAATTCTCCACTGGTTAGGCTATGGAGTTGCATTTGCAGTTAATACCTTTCTGGCATTTCATACTTTCATTACTGACTACTGCTGTAATTACAGATAAAAGAACGTCATAATGACACGGAGAAAAAGGAATTTATGGTTATCACGTGGGTGAGGGAAATTGAAGTTTTTTTTTTGCTACGGGTTCTGCAGCGAAGGAGGGGAAATGACGGCAGAATGGCGAAACTTTAGAGAGGTTTGTTATGGTTCATGGATTTAATGCTACTCAGTCCTTGAGACGTTTAGAGGACTACGAATGGACAATGGAAAGTATTGCGACTCAGCAGCGGAAGGGAGGAGTTGTTTGAAAAAAGAAATACGCGAGAAAACAAGTTTCTTAGCACAACCTTGACGGTCAACAATCAACGAACAAATGCTTTTTGATAAATCACATCTATCAATGACCGCATTGTTATAACCTTCTATTAATAAACCTGTTGTCTATTATCGATTTTCCACAGAAGAACCTTCATGAATCGTCATCTGTGGATCCCTTTGCAATTAGCAGCCTTGCGCGCTTACTTCCTGCAAAGTTCTTAGGTCACATGTCCTTGAAAGAACTTTCCTAGGACATTTATCATCCTGAATTCTCTCTCTCTCATATCTGTAGAAGATTTATGCAGCAGCATTTTATTTATGCAATAACCATAGTACAACACGTAAATGCATTACAATATTTGATATGGTACGTCATTTGAGCCGAAGACATGAAGTGCGTAAGCCTAAGCACAGCAGGATGATGAACATAAATTATTTTCCAGGGGCCTCAGCAGTTAGTAAACCGTGCCACCGAAAGCGTAATTCTCCTTGTGCGCTTGGTGTTGTCGTCGCGGACTTCTGCCACCGAAGTTCTGCGGCCTTCGTTTGTTGTTTTCCTCGTCGAATCCACGCCGCATAAACATTATTATCGTGGAAACCTGAAAGTGAGCTAACGTGAAGACATCCGGCATTCCACGAGAGCATCGCGGATGATTTATAGCGATGCACTTCATAGGTGTGTGACAACAAGTAATGAGAAATGATTAATGACGCAATTTCCGGAACAGGGGAGATGGCTTTCACAAGAATTTAAGGATGTTCTTAGAAGCAGGGCCAGAGGTGCTCACGAAATGGTAGCACGTGCTCGGTTAGGCGGAAAGGAGCTTAGCAGGACTTCCTGGATTCCAGATTAGCATTTCGTGGATTGAGCTCCTAAAGACATCCCGAACCTTCCAGACAGAAAAAAGAAACAGAGCAGAGTTCCAAAGAAGGGCACACAATATGTATTCAGGGCAGAAGCAAGGATATCAAAAGGAATATGTGCACGATGACGATGGTATCACAATTACATGATTAATGGCTATTCCAAGGACGGGATCCATAAATTCCCTTACTTACTACATTCAAAGGAGTTCCGTAGGTGAAACCGAGAACCAACAGCAGTCAAAAACCCCCCTTCTGCGAGGAGAGATTGTTACTGGATACCGATCCATCCTCAAGCCAAGTCATAAGACTGCTGCTCTTCCAGAGAACGTCAAATTCTCCGTAAAGCCTCCCTCTACAATACCCTCCTCTCCTCCATATCTCTTCCAGAAAATATGATCAGTAGAATGAGTCAAACGTCCCCATTGTCAGGCTATATGGATCCTACCGAATCTTCCCAGACAGCGGATGAATCCTTCCAGGAACGATCAAAAATCCCAGAAGATGAACGTGGGAAACTGGGGTGAACGGGAGCACTGCTCCGGACCGGAAATCAGAAGTTGAGAGAATTTTGGAGTGTGAGGAATTTAGAAGCAAAAAACTGCTTCCATGACTTTTCCTTGACCAGTTACTGGTTACTGCTTACTTTAGGAAGCTAGAAGTTAGAAAACTCCTTGACGCCAGAATCCAAGAAGTTTCGAAGTTCCAGAGCCGAAATCCCGTTCATCCCTGTGGGAAATGAAGAAGAATGGAGCCGCTCTCAAGAGCTGAAGTACAGGGACAGGAAAAATGTTTTAGGAGAAGTATCAGCTATCCACAATAAACTTCTTTTTCGCTAAGGATGGGTTCTTAATTTAACCCCTGGGATCCTCTCTATCCTGCCCTTCTTCTCGGATAATCTGTGTTTTCTCTTTAATTCTCGTTCTCAATAAATGTTTTGAACCCAAAGTTCAAATTTCTTGCTATTTCCCATCTATTCCAGGATAGTAAGGTCGAAGAATTTCAGCAAGGTCCAAGGCCATGGATAAATCAAGCTACAGAGGTTCCTCGCTGTGCAAAATATGGAAATTTGGTCTTTTTTTTTTGCCTTCTTTTTGAAAGTATGTTCAATACGAACATCAGAAATAGCGTAAAAGGATTACCAGTAATTGCCCACATTTTGACGCCCACTCGATTTTAGTTACAGTACCCCCATTTCAGGGCGACTCAACTTAAGAAGTCCCAGAAGCAAGTGTGCATCCAATTTTCCAGGAAATGTCGCAGAATCCATAGGTCAGACACCAACAAAATGGTTAGTCCTAATTTGTCCTACGTTTGCCCTATAGAATTAGCATCTGCACACAACAAGTTACTTTCCAAGAAAACTAGTAGTATATTTAGAGTGAGGCATGCATATGGAATAGGAAAATAATTGCATAGTGATGCAGAGGAGGAAAATAGAAGGAGAGGTAAGTTACTGACCAGTGTCCTCCAGGCACCGAGGGTAGGACGTTGACGGTTTGCCTCCCATTCAACAGCCGCTTGCGTCATACATTCGGCAAATGTTTCCCAGTACAACGGATCGAATCCACGACCCTGCATGACTACGTGGCGTCGGCCGAGGCTCTGAAAGGATTTTTTATGTGCGTCATTCGCAGGAGTCGAGCCGGGAAAACAGACGTAATTGGCAATTTGTTTGGGTTTGCTTGCATGTCTGATCAATTGGAGGAGAGTTTTTAATCAACAGAAGAAAAATCTGGAAGCAACTATTCCAGGATGTTGTTATTCGCGTTCAGATCCTATCGCTTTACCACATAAGGCCAGTTTTGGCAGCGTATTGATTAAAAAGATAAGGGAGATCAATAAAAAGTCGCCGAGACCACCCATAGCGCAGACCACCCATAGTGCTTGCTTACACCACCTATAGCGCTCACTTAAGTCAGCTATCGAAATTGAGGATTACCGAGGGAAAAAATCCAAGGACTGTACTCAGGACCAACTATAGTAGTAGGTATGCCCGCAATCGAGAATACAATTCCGGATAATTTAAAAATTCGAATGTTCGAAAAGAGAGCAGCAAAGCCCCATGGTAAGGGTAAGAAGAGCTAGAAATCCACCTCTTTTCCGGATGTTCTAGATTTTAAATCGATGTTTATTTTATTACTCAAGAAGCCGATTAATTTCCAAGGTTCTCACTCCCTCCTAGTTATACCTGTAACCTCCTATTTTCTGCAGCAGTTTACTATGTTTATGCAAACCTCATGCCTTACCTCGAAATGAGTCTCCAGTTTGTCCGGATAGTCAATGTTTTTAATGACGTAGTCGAATGTTTTCGTAAACACTGAAAGCAGAGTCACTTCTTTGTTTTTTCACAAATTCACTCCAATTTAATTATAGTGAAAGGCTGCATGGATAAAACAAAGCCAACGTAAAGTTTTTAAGTAAACACCTGTAGCATGTTGACGAAACCGTGGATCGTACTTCAGCCTTCCTTGAGGTATCTTCTCCATGCCAAATATGGCTTTGATATCAGGTTGTGCTGTCAAAACCATCAAGAAGATCTTAGAGCCAACGTGTTCGGAGCCGGTCTAGACATTGAAGGAATATTTTGGATTATAGTGACATTCATGGACAACTGTACAGAGTGCAGAATCCACAAACTTTCCGAGTTTTTCTCCAACTGTGTTCGAGCAGCATTCTTTCCCGTTTACACAGGAAATGCTTCTTAAATGAGGACGTCGACTCATTTGTGCTCGGATCGTCACTGGTCTCCGACCTGAACAGTTCAGATGAAAAGCCGTCGGCCGTTGTCGCCGACATCTGCTCCATTTCTCAGCACGCAATTTCATTCCGCACAATTGCGCACGTGCAGTCCATCAGATCGCATCGGCGCTAATCAGCACGGCATTGCTATATTGAGAAGCGCTGGTTACAATTTTCCTCATTACATCATTTTACGAAACGCACGACAACGGCACGATCCCGCCGGCACGCGAATTCAGCGGCTATTAGTGACGTCTGTGTGTGAAAGTAGCGGCTTAAAATCGTGTTTCGGCACAAAGACGGAGCTGTTTGTCGGGGAAAAGAAGCGAGGGAAAAATTAGATCAGCATTTAGGATGTTTTCAACTCATAGCTGAGGCTCGTTAAACACCAATGGTATTGTCTCGGATCTACGCAGGAAACCAGACAAGTACGCTACGGTTCAAAAATCTCTAGGAAGTAGCCCACCACCGCCTGGAAGAGAAGGATTTTCATATAACAACGGTAGCCACAGTGATGACAACAACAAAAGCGGTTCTCCAGAAGCAATTCAATCGTATCGCGAAATATTTCTCATGAATGGGTAAAGGAAATAAGATACTTCCATAATATTTGCAATTCTCGGACTATTCTTCCGGATGTAGAGATAAACAATATCTATAATTCTTAAGTATGCTGAGATAAAAACATTTGTAGTACTCCCCATAAATTTTTTATGGAACATGTAGTAGTGAGAGCAGGTTCCTGTGATTTCATTTTTATTTTTTCATTTATTACCACTTGCGAAAATTGGAGGAAATAAACGATTTCTGAGCAAATAAGAACGATGATGTTTGCTGGTGCGCTGATCCTGAATTTCACGCTCTGACGGAATTTTCGGAGTGGAAAAATGGTTCTAGCTGATATTCCAGGAATGACAGTACCGCCTGGAACATCGAGAAAACAATGGGTTAGAACTAAGAGCTCAGTTTTGGTAAGTATAAATACCTGAGATTGGCTATGATTTCAAATGAGCTGAGCACTGATTTTTGAGCCCAGTAAGGTAATTATTCTGGGACAACATAACAAGATAGTATTTTTATACTATAAAAAGTAACTCCATAACATGGAGAAAATCCGGAGATCACTATCCTTCCCAGTGGAATCCTGGAGTAGAGTGGACAAGGTCATGTTTTGGTGAAACCTTAGCGAATTGCCCCTGCTGATAATCAAATTTATCCTTGTTTTTTTTCCTAGCAGTGAAAAGATCTGCGATGATTCGGGCTAATTTTCCTACCAGATCCACGAATCCATGGGCTCAGCTCAATTTTCGGAAGTTCATTGTGTGAATGGATAGGATTTCTCGTTGGTAAAATACAGATTTTAGGCGGCTAGAAGAGATCCAGGATTTAAAAGTGAAGGCTATCCGAAAAACCAAGAAAAGCTGAATTATTTGGTTGATACGATGTAAGTAGAATTGATATGGAGCACAATGTCTATTCCCGAATAACCAGGAATCGTACTATTTCCGTACTATCCAGACATCGCTCTCGACGAGCTCATCTATCTCATCCGCTTCTCAAGGATCAAATTGCAGGTACGTTGCGCGTTTGATACTCTAAATGTGTCTACACAACGCTCATCTGAATTTTCTCTAATATCTGTAGGTGAAGTACGTAAATGTCAGTTTAATTTCGAAGAAAAAAAAAAGAAGCTCACGTGGGCGAACAAATTGCTGGAATAGAAGTTGGTGTGATGACTCGTTTATCAGCGCTAATTATGTCCGGATTCTTCTTTTCATCCTTGTTAGCAGTCTTGGCCTGAGGGTTAGCTGGTGAAACTGGCGCTGAAATGCTTTACCTTTATTAGATATAATAAAAACTATTTAACGTCATTTCACTGGGTTTCGGTTTTTTTTTTCGAATTTAACCCTCATGTCTGGATTCATTTCCAGGCATTACCTTTCTGCGGAGTCTAAACTCTGAAATATGACTTCTTTGAACTCGTCAAAGAGGAAAAAAATGCACTGGTGAGCTTGACATCCGTTTGATGAGTTATGGTGTAATTAATCAATCACTTCGGGACAAAGAGAAACATTTTTATTCATGGGAACTCTTGTACCACTATGAACTTTCCTTGCGATGATTAAGTGTTTACTTAAGTGAAAACGTAAAAGTACAGTGCTGTAAGTTGATCAAGGTAGCTTTTAGCGTTGAGCTCAGTAGAGGAACCAAGCTGCTTGGATACTACAAATCCAGGAAATTGCAAGTTTAATATTCAGCCATTAAAATTTGTAGTTGACTTGGACTAACTGGAGCTGACTTTAGGGCGTCTTGAGAAAATTCCCTGATTTGGGAACTAATCCAGAATTCTAGAGGACCGGAAATGTGTGAAAGGATCCTGTAAATTGCTGGATTTCGCTCGAAGAAAAAAAATGAAATAAGGAACCTTTCTTTTTCATTTTAGGCCTGTCCACCTTGTACCGCTTCTCCGCTAGCGACGGCTCGTTTTTGCTATTTTCAGCTCCCATAATCGAAAGCCTGGAAAGGTTATGCTATAGTAGGCTGAGCAAGGATATTCCTGGCACAAATTAGTATAAATATGTCCACGAATCGAAATAGCCCGCACAAAAACAACGTAGAACTTTAAACGTCCGCGACAGACTGCCAAAACGGTAAAGGTGCGAGTTCATGGATGCGATTAACGGCACATGGAATTTTCATGGATATCATCAAATCCAAAGCAGAGTTCAACACGACACCTGACTAAACAGCCTAAGGCACGCATTATGCGCTAATTAGTCTGCGGTCATTGAGAGACGGACGGCGGGCGACAAACGACGAGTGCTGTGACTACAAGTCCGCGCTCAGTCCTTGTATCCCCCGCGGGCTCAGTCAACCACAGATCTCTCCCCCCGTCCGTACCTATGACGTCGCGACTGAGATCAGCCCAATTAGCGTGAAGCAGGCGAAAAAACGACGAAATGCAGTGAGCGTGTCACGAGGTAGCACTGCCGGAACGGAGAGACGCATTTCGCACATCCACTGGCCCGCGACCAACCTTGTCAAGCCTTTCCGGACCAATCCACGGCTCAGTTACCAGCGACCAACACGCCGCCGCCGACGGCTGCATTCATGACTCCTCAATAAGGTAATGCTCGATGAAAACAGCAATCAAAAACGACGTCGCAAGCGGTTTGATCCCTGGTGGTGGGCGTGGACATCGCTCTGTTGTTTCTCAATTATTTTAGAAATTGGTTTTTGAATGTGGTCATGTGCCTGATGAATACAATTATGGTAATTGTAAGGCTCTCCACCAAGTGCAGAAAAGAGAATGGGCTGTTTCGTGGTGTTTCATATTCCGGGAAAAGTCAAACAATCCAACTGAAATGGGATAATTTCTGGAAGCAGCACAATTATTTTCATTACTGCAGAAAATATTGAAACTCAGCTATCGTCTCTGACCAAATTTCACCTCTTTCGTACATCAAAAATCAATCCAGAAACAGCGACGACGCATGATTCCATGAGAGTTCTATTTCAGCGGAGGAACTTGCTGCAGTAAACACTCACTATAAAACCGCTGATGCAGTAAAGCGTAGGTGAATACGTTCAAGGTCTGGAATGAATCAGGCTTTTCAGCTCATGGATCTCACAGAGCAAGGGGAGGTGCCAACTCCATTTCTCTCCAGGAAGAATCCAACACCTTCTCCTTGCTAGCTCTCAAAGATGAGCGATAGTGAACATTTCATTGTTAACATCCAGAGCGTCAATGCAACAACGACTAATTGTTTTCCACGCCGCTAACAGAATGATTTCGTTCGGAAAAGTGGTGGATTGGATTCCAGTGGAGGAGATCCTGAAAAAGCTCCGAAAAAGTGGAAGCTGACACAATGCGCAGGTGATCGCTTGTAAACCGAAAGATTCCTGGAGAATCAGCGAAAGCCGCTCCGGAGATGTGAGGAAATCGCTGTGCTACTCCAGATCACTCCAGGGATTTCATAACAGACGTCTCAGCGCAGATTGTGGAAGAAAGTGCGACTACTGCGGCTGGAATGGAGAGGTTAAAATGAGGTTAAAATTGGAAGTTGCATCGAAAAAAAAATCGAATTTATTCAGAATTTGCCTGAAAATCAAGCTGTATCCGCCTAGGATTGTACGAAAAGGATAAATAAGGATTTAATAAGTAAGAACCAGGTTTCGTGAAAGTTATTTAATTATTTATTCACCTAGTTATTTATCTGTGACATCCTGAAAGAGTGCTGTGACATCCCACACGGGCGATCACAACAACCAATCCAGAAAATGACTTCAGAATGAAAGTAACTGAGCTGCACTGGATCAAAAGAAAAACTATTTCGTTACTGAAGTAATTCAACCCGTCTCAGTTTATTGATTTGACTTGATTAGTCAGGATAATCACATGCGGGAGTCCTCCAGAACTTATCCGGAACCCGCAGAAAAGGTCTCACAGAGAAAATAGTAATTTTGCGTAGTTCCAGGAAATGGTGGGACGCGAAGTATGTAAGTTGGCATTTCCAGGAAACGATGGATAAGTGTCACACTAACCGATACCGTATAAATACTCAGAATAGATGTTTTTCATGATATTCATTTGAAGCGACAACAGAATCAGCAGCTGTTTTCAGTGAACGCTGTGCTTCATTCATTAAGAATATGAATTCTCCCAAATGGTTAGTGGTAAACATGTGCGAACAGCCGAAACCGACACAACCACGAAGTCGCCGCGTCAGCAGGTGCTCCGGCCAATCCAAGTTCTTTCCAGAAATTGCGGTCCTGATGTGAGACAACAATGGCCGAGCCAGAAAGAACCAGGAACAAAGATTGTCCTGAGCATTCACTTCGCAGCTCCAGCGACGCTACATTTGGGACGAGCATTCCAGGATCTTATGCATGACAACGGCGAAGAGGGTAATGACCAGCTAGCATGTTTTCCACTGCACGTTCTTTGCCGCGTCTGATTGAAATGAACATGGAGATTAGTGGGCTGAACCTCAGATTGTTGAGTTCATGAGAATAATTGAGGTATTAGATTAGCATTGCAGACCAGCTCTGGGATAGAAATGTCAAAGAAATGGAAATTTCAAGGATAACAATCCAATTATTTCATCGGATTGAATTTTAAATCAGGTTACGCTCCTGATGGAATCTCCTGAGGTATTCGGAATGATAAATGTTGTTCATATTTCATTGTTCATAGCTTACGTTTTATTACATTAGGGTATAATACCATAAATTAAGGTAAGTAATTGCTTCAAGGTACAATACAGTCATTGTGACGGCAGAATAGAAAACGGATAATTTCATTATTTAAATAACTATTTTAAAATTCGAACAGAAAATTTTAATATCCGAGAAAAGAGCCCTACACCAAGTCCCAGCTCTCTTAAAAGCCTGCGCTTTTTCTCCTCTGCGAATAAATTCTAATTATCGAATTACCAATAACCGAATGCTCGATTTCGAATATATCTAATTCGTTATTCGATCCTGAATATACGAATGTAGTAGCTATGTACATATCTGGAAGGGTAGCTCTCGAGCCAGCCCAATGTCCACGAGTAAAACTCCTACCAAATCTCGGTCCTCGTAGTCGCTCTGGACCCGTATCCAATATATTTAACCGTGGGAGGGAAAGCACAACGGATGTATATATCCATTCCTTTGATTTTTATCCAATTTCCCATCCAGTGTAACTCATCTTTTAACCTGTTCATTTCCTGGCGCAAAAGCGGTATCTTGACGAGAGACAACAAGAAAAGGAGATGGAGCAGGGATAGTTATCAAGTGGAAATTGGTTGAATAAAGATATCCTGCAGTGAAACGAGTGGATTAGTATATCCTCGATAGCCACCGTAAATTATCCGCTAGAGCTTC
Organism: Ancylostoma ceylanicum; assembly: GCA_000688135.1. Classification (NCBI taxonomy): domain Eukaryota; kingdom Metazoa; phylum Nematoda; class Chromadorea; order Rhabditida; family Ancylostomatidae; genus Ancylostoma; species Ancylostoma ceylanicum. The sequence continues at coordinate 215,522 of JARK01001618.1, forward strand.
TTTATCCGACTGGATAAAATATATTGGATATGGACCCTGAAATAGTATCTGGCACCAGTCCAGGAATAATCTCTGCAGATCCGTGCATAAAAAAGGCTTGGATTCTTCATCCGGACTCACTTAACACCATTAAGCAGCATGCATAATGAATCCACTCCATGCTGATGCACAATTCTGTACACTTAATTAAATTTCCATGAAATTTCTGCTAAACTTCACGAAACCGATCAACACAGAATCCAGAAAAAAGCTGTCACAAGTTAAGATATCCACAAAATTGAGAGAGGTGCTGAAACACAGGAAAACACATAGGTGAACATGTTTTGACAGAGTTGTAGGCGTGGTTTCAAGGAGTTTCTGAAAAGACGAGCTCACGGCGCGGCTAGAGAAGGCCTGATTCAATCAGAGGCACACCATTATTACAAAGAGATTGTCCGGAAGGTGGTATGGATGCCGGAAGGCAATCATGACAAGATTAGCGGCGTAAATTAGAGGTTTTACCCAGAAAACATGGTGTAATGTGAGCAATGCGTCATGCGCAAATCTGTGGACGTTTCGTTGTAGTTCTTCAACCGGAAGAATTTCATCTAAGCCAGCAAATAACTAATTTACAAAGGTCACTGTCTCATTAAATCTGCTCGGATTTTGCCTTCGACTGTGGAATGATCCATAAAAGTTGGCGAAAGGATTGCTAACTCTGGTCCTGGACAGATCCACAATAGTCTTTCCGTCTACTTGTCGTGGAAGTTTCTTAGAAAAATTTCCCCATTGTTAATTTCATGTAGAGAAAACTAATTTTTCTCGATTTATGGGTAGGTTTCACCCTCCCCAGGGACATCTATGAATCTCAAAATAAAAGCTCAGATAATTAGAAACATCAATAAACATTTTTTGGTGATTCCCCTGTGAAATAGAAGAAAAAACCGTGAAAAACTTGTTTATTCACTTACTACTAACTATCGAATTCCCATGGTTTGTTACCAAGAGAATGAATCAAAAGCGAATTAGATAAAACTGCTGAAAAAATATTCTTGTGAGAAACTTCAGCTTGATAAATGCACATTGGTCCCTGAATTACAGGATAAAGTATACGAAAAGCTGGAAAATATGTATGTTAAGCACCTTCAGACTCAGTGTAATCCTCTTGGTTTGTGAATGGATCGCGCTAACTGTTAGGTCGTGTACTGCACGACGTCCCCCGTGATCTCGTTCGGGTAGTCCAGGAAAGCTTCCGGCAACGTTTCGCTCGAATTTTTTTTTCCGAGAAATCCCGCCAGCAACGCGAACTCGGCGAAAACTTTCAGATTCTATGGTTGTGACTGTAGTTATTGCTCAAAAGTCAGTTACTGGTTTTGTGGAATAGCCCTACGTTTTTTCGCCGTGACATTCATCGTCCTAGGATCAGTTTTAGATCTACTTGGACCAAAATAAGTTGTAAGTGTTGAAACGAGTATCGCAAATGTGCGAAAATTATTGACGCTGCATTGTCGTGACCACAACCTCACTGGGAATTATGAATGAGAAAAAAAGGATCCAGTTCTTGGGTGCATGATTCGGAGGATAGGTGATTCCATACTCATAGGCTTGGATGCATCACTGAGTTTACCCAGGGTGAACGTATTGACACTCGTGTTAACCATGGCTAAATCTGTGTGGGTTGAACCCGCTTATCCTGGGTAATTTTAATGACGTATGCGACCCATGTGCAGTAGTGGGGTATAGACATCGTCACGAATGAGTATGTCTGTTTACGAAAGCCATGCAGAGGCCAAATTTGGATACGCCAACACGCTTACCATGGGTAATCTCAATTACTACCCGAGACCAGAAGTATAATGCTCACGGTTGAACACACGTTCGTCCGTCGTCCGACGCACAACATGTGCACAAGAGTGTGTTTAATTCATTTCATGCGCAAATAAACAACCATAGACCTTGATTTCTATTTTGAGGTACAAGGAAGTAGAGGTGGACGGTAATCAGACGCGCACCAAGAGGACACTGATATGTATACCGTGTACTGCCATGAGTTATTCGCTAATTCTGGATTCATGCTTATGGATCCGACTATCTGGAATAATCCAGACCTATTGTCCAAATATCGTTTTCACATATGTGTACTATGAGTGTCTTAGTGATGATATGAACAATGGACTAACGTGACATTATTCACTTGCTTTGATGAACTTTTAATGAGAATCTGAACAAAAGGTTCCGGAGGAACAAGGAAGTTTTGATGTAGTTCAGGATCTGGTCAGGAATCAGTGGTGAGATGAAGTGCAACAATTAATGGAGTCATGTTCCTGGCAGAAAAGGAATAGAAATGGAGTGGAAGATGACAACGGCAAACAATTTCTGCCTTTACAGCAAGAAGGTGCCTCAAAGTGAATTCAGGAAAATTGTGGAAAACATCCAGCAAAATACATGCTCTCTCGTACAAAAGATGACATTTTCGTTTAAAATTCTGCTAAATAGAGATCAAAACATTGTCAGCCAATATGGCAGTTCTGAAACTTGTGATAATTATTCGTTTAAATGTAAAAAAATCTATTGCTCTGAACGTTTCTTAGCTTCTATCGATTATTTTTACTTCCCTTTGACCTCCTCACGGATTGAAGTGCGACGCGAGCACTTCTCATCCTGAAATCCTCTGCCCTTTGCTCAGTAGCAAAATTATGATTGCCACTGCATCCGAGGAGCTGCACTTCCTTATCCTTGGAGGAGTGGAGGGCAATTCCAGTGCCCTCACCCTGGTGAACGTGACAACAAACTTCCGAAACAGTAATTGTAAAAACACTAACTATTTCTTTGTTAAATTCAATTCAGTTAGCCAAATTTTTAGTACTTTGACACATTTAAGGATTAGTATGCACACATAATTACAAATTTACTGAGTGGAGGATTGCTTGAGTTCAGAAAAAAGGAGTGATGAGGTCGATAAAACTATGATGAGGAATCTGACATGTGCGAGGCGCAGTGTTCCGCTGATGGTGCTTGGTTCCTGTAAACATACATGCCGGATTAAGCTGCAGATGATGGACGCACCTAAAGAGCTTTGATTCCTTGAGAATATCAGCGAATCGAAAACATAGCGACTCCTCGGGGTTTTTCTGGAAGTCATAGCTCGAAAAACAACTATTCACAGAGGCATAATAGGCTCAATAAGCTAGCCTTTGAGCATTTTGGACGAGTTGTAGCGCGAAATGTAACTAAAAGCAGTTGATGTAATACAAATTTAGTGAGCTGCAAGAGTACAAGTGTTAAAAACCTTGCATTTTCTGATCAAATCTGATGTTATATCAGCGCTCAGCCTAGCTAAAAAGTCAAATTTAACCTGAATCCTGAGACTGAACTCTTCTTTGTCCATTTTCCTTTTAGACCCAACTCACTTTACATTTACATTTATTGCACGTGCAATGCACATGAAGAATGGAAATAAAAAAAACAGACGAGTTGATCAATAAAACAAAAACATTCTAAAAGACATAGGACGAACGGAAATCAGAAGTAACATCCTCCTAACTCACTTGATGTTCTAAAAAAGCTAAGAACATGTGAATACAAAGGGAGAGCAACAAAGGTAATTCGCACATCTTATGTTTTAACATATTAATGGAAACGCTCTTGAGGTGAGAGTTTTTCTATTCTATGGCTTGGCCTAATGTTGTGTGTTAGTTGCTAATGAGCACCATAAAACACGGAAAATGCGCACGAATTGTTCCAGGCTTCTCAAAAAAAAAATAGGAACAAACAGCACCTTTCTCGAGAGCCTATTAATGGGAAGGAGAGCATGGTGAAGTCCCAGAAAATCCATAGAAACTCATCAGTGAGATTTCTTAGAAGAATTCACATTGATGGTGCCAAAAAAACCAGTGAGGCAATTGCTGGCTTTCATCCAATCGTGCATACAGTACTGGCCAATAGCATTTGATTTGCATAATTGCACCGGAGAGCGGTGGTGCTATCAAGCTCTGCGATTGGCCTATCTGTCCGACTGGCCAATCACAAAGCTTGGAAGCCCTGCCTTGTTTGAATCAAAGCTCTATACTCCGATTTTATGTGCCGAAAGGTCTAAATCTTGCAAAGTTCCTTGAGCTTCGAAACTAAAAGATTTTTGAACAAAATCCAGGGATGGATTTTTTTAATGGGAAAAATCAGGCGACATAGATCCCTCTATAAAGAACAGCAGAAGAAAACTCTAGAAATGAAATTTCCTGAAAAAGAAAAACTTTTTCTCCCAAGAAAGCCTAAGGCTATAGGGCTATCCGACCGACCGGTTTTTTGAAAACTCTTTAAAAAATGAATGAAATTTTGAATTAGCTCATTTTTTCCCTTGTTACCATTTCTAGGCATTCAAAATTGTTTAACTTTGAATTTAAATTTCACTAATTTTATTTTCAAAATTCTGACCTTTAAGGCTCCCAAAGCTGGCGGAGACCCCACTTATCCCACAACCTCATCCTCCTCCCCCTCTCCCATCCACAGTCTGAAATCAGACCGATCACATTGATATTGAGTAAAAGCTCCACTCTATTCACAGTAATAGGTGGGTTTCTAGTCTTCATGCCGCTAATATCCAGAAAAACCCAAGCTCTTTGCAGGAAAAAGTGATAATTTCCTTACGAGCAATCATCTGCACACCTGAAACGCCTCGATTACGCCTGGAAAAACAACGCTGACGTTTGTTGTGGCATTTACTGCTGAGCTTACAAATTTAGCAGCAAAAGCAGGTGAAAGGCCGTAGCATTCGACTGCTGTGCACGTCAGAACTTGTTTTTCAAACGCAACTCTTCTTCCTGCAAAGTAGGGTAGCAGTTACCGAGACAATTATAGCATAACAAAACACGAGACACTCACTATTCAATGACATATCTAGGGAATTATAGAGGAACTGGATTATTTGTCTGGCTGGGAAGGGGATTTAAACTAGACCTAGAGCGTATATCGTGAGAGCAAGATGTAGAATTACTGATGAATTACCAGAATTTTACCTCCACGCACTTCTTATTTCTAATATTTATACAACTGCACTATGCATGGTATTTCGTTACGATCTTACGGACCAAATCCTTGTAACAGGTGCACACACTGATCAATCCACCATTCTACCGTGGACAACCACAACCAAACATCAAAATCCAATCTAATTCTTGGAAAGCATTACTCTTGTTGGTTTACAACCTTCCGCTCGGAGGTAATGAGAGTAATCACACCAATAAAGAGACAAATAGTCTGTTTTGCTATAGCTTCGGTGCAAAGGCGTCATCGAGGATTTACCTGGTAGTGTCCTAGGTGGGAAGAATCGATAGTGTGAGAGTAATTCTGGAAGATGGTACTTTCGGACATGAAATCCAACGATGCACCACCTTACAGTGTTCAAAGAGCCATTTTTCTGGCTTGCATTTTCACTATTTTTATAGTATCACTATAGTTCTATTATATACGCTCATATGGCTCAACATAGAGGTACAACGAACTGATTCAAACTCTCTCTTGGCAGCTCTTTCCTGAGCGGTGTAAGCTGACGCATCGTTGGGATGTCTGCGCCCGAGCTTACAACGTTCAACGAGTCATCTGGCTTGTCCTCAGTTTCAGTATTTAGACGCTCATGTGGCTCACCACAAAGGTAGGACGAGTTAAGGAAAAGAACAAAGATATTTGAACTTTGTTTTGCAGCTCGTCCCTGAAGGGTGTAAGCTGACGCGTCGTTGGGTGGGTGACACAATGTGGGCTTAGTATGACAGCTTTTGATGGCTGAATCGTGGTGGAATGGCAACGTACACATGGTTGGTTCCTAGTGAAAAAATAAAACTTTAGCAGCCTTCTCCACAAAATGTGGGGCCAATTCAATGGTGGATATTTCCATCGATGATGCCTTTGGGAATCTTATCCGGCCAGTAGGGACAACTTTTTCCTGTGGAATAGCCCTAGTTGACTCTATGGAAGTAACGGGTTTATAGCGTTGTATCTGAAAATGGCGATATGGCCGTGTTCTAGGATTGGCCAATCCGATGAACTAGCCAACCAGCGAGTTCGACCGTACCGCCCTTTCCTGGGTGGTGGTACAGCGCTCCACAGCCAAAATCATTCTTCAGAAGCTAGCAAAGCACAGTGAAGAAGAGCTTAATCATTTGTGTCTGACTAGCCGTTCATCATGACAAGGTACTGCTCCGATGTTCAAGCATAATATTGTAAAAAAAAAGGCTACAGAAGTACCAAACGGCCCGCGGATGCCGGGTCCGCAAGCACTGAGAACAACCATCGAAAGTCATCGAAAGTTACCACGGAAACTGCATGGTTACGATCAGAGAGTAAAGTGTGCGGACACCTTGCAGGTGTCCCAGGTGTCCCAAGGTCTCTGCAAGTCAAAGCTCATCGAATTACGGTGCACGTGCATGTTTCAGGCCGTGCAAGCCGTCAATAGCAATACATTGAAAGCACATAACTCATTTTGCGAGAAGCATACCTTGCATTGCTATGCAGGATATCCCTTGAGGTTCTTATGGTTGGTTTTTTGGTTGCAGATGAGCTGGTCAGTAGCGAGGTAATAGCTTGATTCCGTGCCAGGACCCAACCCAACGTGCAAAGATGAAAAATTGAGGAGAAAGAAATTTTCAAAGCGACGATTAACGGTAGGACTTGAGGGGCAGCATTCGTGCACTCTGGGAGAAAGTAAGCAATCATTTAATTACCAGTAATTAAAAGTACAACCAAAACAACGTAGCCCAACACTGGTGCGCCAATACACATGGGGATGCCCATTGATGGACCACCCAACGCGCAACCGGACCACCCCGTAGGCGATTTTCGATTTCCCGCCATTCGGTGGTCAAGCGCGAACGACGAAGATCGCTGCAGAATGGATTTGGTGCACTAATAATGTTGTTTTTGGAGTAACCTTTATCATGGCTCCTAGGAGCCAGCAGTATTTAATTAGTTACTTTCCTATTTATTTATTTAATTATTTATTTATTGCACCAGAGGTGCGCTAACAAATAAACGCACATGTTAATGCAAGAACCAGTATTACGGACGAGGAACTTCCGGATAAGTTGAAACGCGTAGAAAATGATGCATAAGAAAACCAGTGAGGTGTATGCTATGCTCAAATCCATGAATTTAGGCAGTAGGGATACGGATTGATTTCCATAATCGCAGTCGTCTTCCTATAGGGTGAATTCACTGCACAAAACGTTGTAATGATCTTTTATGAACTCTAGCAGCCGGAAGCCCTTCCCATATTTCGCTAATTTCCTCATTTCGATCAATAATGTCAGGATCTATATTTCAGAAGCTTAGCGCTGCTGATTGTTCCTGAAGGCTCCTTCCGATCACGCGTTTAAAGCTATGTAATCCTTTTGATGGTTTACAATGACAGTGACTAATCCAGAAAGTGATACAAGGACGAAGAAGCCGACTGTATACCTGCACACTTTCTCAGCTTTTGTATTTTCTGGATGTCGTTCCACAACCAGTCATCATAATGAGCTACGTTTACTTCAATGCAGACAGCCGGCAGCTGCCGACATTTGCCTTAATGAGGCCTCTTTTTTTTTTTCAAATTAATTTTTGCTTCAGTAAGTAATGATATTTTCTGACGAACTAACTTCTGAATGCAAAAGGTGTGCATAGAATGTGCAACATGAGCAAAAAACTTTATCATGCAATGATTGAACTTTACACAGTGCTATACCCAGGTAATCAAGTAAGATAATGTCCTAGTTTGTAACGAGGGAAAGCTAGAACTCGAAAAAAGAGGTAACTGCACAGCTGACACATTTGTACAATGAGAAATACATACACGTTCCCTATTCAGGGAATATATCGGAAAGACGATCTTCCAGACGGCTGCTGCTGAATTTATGCTTCAAGAGGAGTTTATCGTTGAAAACCAGCACAGGGACGTCGTGCTTGTACTTCTGGAGCATGAATTGGTTCAATGAAAACACGAAACAAGGAGGAAATGACTGTAGAGATAGCGTAAAACAAGAATAGGGTAGTAGCTAACCTCGAAGATTTCCTTCGGTGAAGTTCGCAAATCCTTTTCGACGTAATCCCAGTCGGGTTTCTTCGTCGTACGGTAGGCATCCAGGCGTTTCTTGAAGTAGAGGCATAGTCCACAATTTCCAGTAGTGTACAGAGTCAGTATTTTCTGAGATCCAGTAGAATAGTGTAGGAGAGTTGAGTTGAGAAATCGGCCGAGAATAGGTGATGTTAGTGTTGGCGCCTTTGAAAGACACAGCATCTGGAAGAAGAAAACTTATCAAAAAGGCTCGAGAATCCACAAAAAAGTAACATGGGAAGAGAAGAAATTCAGGAAAGAGCAACGTAAGAGAACAGATACTTCATGAAAACGAGCTCGAACAAGTTTAAAGCCTACCATATCATTCCAGACAAGACCCGACAAACTAACTTGTACGGACATGTCAGGATATCGACTGATACCCCACCCTTGGCTACTGGAACCACCCGGCTGCCGCCGGCAGCGGCATGTTTGATCAGTGACATCACCGTTCCTAAAGTCATCCTCTACTTCCACCTTGCTCCTACTACTTCTTTTTTAGTTCAACTTATGAGGTGCCGCATTGTAACGAGAGATCTCCAGCTGTTTCCCATGCTAGGTGTCAGTTGTCCAGCACTTTCATGGCTGCTCCAGAGAGAAATTGCATGGATAATAAGGTTGCCTGCTACTTAAACGCTAGATCAAAGCAGCTTAGCTCGTTTACGTAATTGTTAACTCGATTTCCTCTGTAGTATTTGACGTTATAGCACTGTGAGGTTCTACTCCTGGAGCATCATGGATAATTAAGGACCAAATTCAGAATAATCGGCTCCCGAGAAGGGGTCAGAATAATGATCGGCACGTAAGAATAGCGAACATATCAAAAATATGAAAGAAAATATAATAGTGAACAAAAACCATCGCTCCAGATATGTTTTAGCGATGCATTCGTCAAAACACGCGTTCAGCAGGTCCCACGACGAATGCTAGTAGGCTTGAAAAGAATGCGTACGAATAGCCACTGCTAGAAATGAGCAAGGATGTAGAAGTAAGAGGCGCCTAGGATAACGGCAAATATTTGCTAGGATTTTCAGGAGAATTAGCGAAACAATCACGTACGGAACAAAGCTCCCACGAAGAGCAGGACTTCTCTTGAGATTTGCGTCGTTTCTGCTTCTTATCTATGATTTACAACAAAGTTACCACATTAGAAGAAATTCATAATAGTTATTTTCTTTATAAGCCGCATTTTGATGCTTTACTTGTGAAAAGAGCATACTTCCATTCAACATAGGAATTGAGCACTTTTTTCATTACAAAATTAAGCATGGATAACCTCATTCTGATCGTAAGAACTGTAGAGCTTCGGCAACAACAGAGAAGATGTGACAAGAGGTGTGGAATTGTGCCTGAATTCTATTGATATCAGTGGAATTCCAAGGATAAGCGTCTGGCAATCTTCCGAAAGTTGTACTAGCGCGCTCCAATGCAGAAGTGACGCGGTGCGGGCACAGCGTCACAGCTGTTGGAAGCCGCGAAATTTTTCTGACCAGCTCTCAGATGTGACGTTATTTCCTGGTTTTTGCTGTTTTCCGCTGTGATTTCTTTCTCTTCCATACAGCTTTGGTGATTTTTGCTTGAGAACTAGCACTTTATTAGTCTATGTAGGCAGTACAAGAAGTATTCGATCGTTTTAGAAATGAAATTCAAATTCCTGTTCGTTGTTCATCTTTCTTGTGGCACTATTTTCTTCACGGTCTTTGCTGTTTTATGTCCGTGGTACTAGAACTGTATTCCTTGTCCGTAGATTTTTCCCCTGTGGTTTGTCCGCTCTTTTAAAGCTCGTTTTCATCAGGTAATTACCAATAAGCATGGGGGAATCCGACGATAGTGGACCCGAGAACCACGAACACGACGTTCAAGTCGCCGAAGGAGTCGACGACAGCTCAGATGATGAGCCTGAGGACCAGGTAGAAGATGAGGAGAGAGCTGATCATATTGCAGTTGACAGTAAGAGGTTAGTGACACGTTGCTTTGGGTCATTGGTCGCACTTTCACCCCAGCTGTTATCCATTCCTTTCAGATTTGCGATCCCAAGTAGCGATGAGGACCTTATGTATGAAACTGTTTACAAATTTGTTGTCAAGAATGACATCTCAATTGAGGAAGCACGCAGAGCGATTAGAGGTCAGTTGTCATGCTAAAGTTATCACTGCCATCTTCTGGAAAAATAGCATGAAATCAACCATTGGAGTAGTAATTCATGTGCAGGTCTCGAAACCATCTGACTATCTTTGCAGGATTTGATAGATTCGTTGACGACGGCGACTATTTCGAGATCCATACTTTTTTCGACGAGTTTTATCACATTTCGAGGTATATTTCAGTAGTCTTGCTCATTTACTCTCACAACTAGGGCATGTTTCAGGAGCGATGGCAAGATCAGAAAGTGGGATATGTGGCTGGAGCTAATTGAGCTATTGCTTCAAGGTTTGTCATCTTGTTTATTTCCTTAGTTATTGTAATGATACCCAATTTACTTATTTTCAGCTTTCAATACCTTCAAGCCGGACCTGGTCAACACTGTGTGCCATGTAGCCAGTGTCGGAGACAATTTGCCGGAAAATGTAAGTGGAAACTTGCTTTTGAGAATGTGTTTTCTGAATTTTATCTGTATTTCTTCAGTCCTCTCAGCTTTTTTTCGCACCTTATTCCCAAAGAGAGACTGTTGCTTGCGGTATGGGGCTTTATACGTGAAGAGGGCGGTGCGGCCAAGCTTCGCGATTGGTGAATTCGCCCAAATGACCAATTGTGTATCCCTGCAGCACCGCCCTTCCAGGTGTAATGCCCCACACCTTGTTGATTGCTTCTGCTTTGCTTTGAGTTCGTTCTGATCATGATTTGTGACCTCATACTGGGCAGCTTCAAAGCGAAAGCAGTTGAATCTGTGGAAAGTCTTGTGGGCCACGACTGCGAACTTGTCCAAGGCTTAGATATAGGTAACTGTTCAAGTGTATTCTGTGAATCTAATAGTGAAGGCTGGTTTATTGCTCAAATACCGAAAACCGTATGCTACTAGTCAACTTGTGAGACCAAGTGAATGTGCTTAAAACAGGGAAAGCTTCTGCATTCATAGCTTACTTCTAAACCGCGTAAATTTAGTCGCTTTCAGCAATCCATGAAATTTGATTCCAATTCTGTACATGAGAATGTGCCTAACTACGGAAAACGTACCCAACCGGGTTATATCCTGGGTAAGAAGGTCATCATCACTGAGAAAGTTCTTTCTATGGAGGTTTCTGTATCAGCTGGGAGCATTATCTACTTACAACAGTTTCTGTTTTTCTTTTGGTAGGTTGGTAGTTATTCGGTATTTTTTACCAGTACTAGCTCGAGCTTCTCAAAAGCACCCGGTTCTTGGACAAATGAGCACGTCTTTAGAAAAGCTCCAGATGTTCCCTACCACCCTTATTCCACTGCTTTAATATATACAGTCTCCTAGGAAACACTTTGTCCTGGATTGTAATTATGTGGCTTTGAATTTAATTTTCATCATTACAGATGAAAGATACATGTGCCGATCGAATCGAAATCATGGAAATGCTCGTCTACCTGATCAAAAACCTCGTCCTTCGTCTAGAAGGTATTGCTGTGAAAAGGTGGGTTGCGGTACACTACATTTGGCTAAATAGATCTTTTTTTTAACTTTAATGTAAGCACCTGGAAATACCAAGCAGTGTGGAATTCGCATTCTGTCATGAAAAATTTTGCGCTTTTAAATCTCTTCGACAGCTGTTTCGTATGGTACAAGGCGCACTTTATGGTTACTTCTTGCAGATCTTACCAAGAAACTGGCGTGCCAATGGTTAATGATGATGATTCCGACCTTGACGAAGACGTTGTTGTTGATGAAAACATGTCTGATGAAGGTTTTGAAACATGGGCCAAAGTGCGAAACCAGGTGGGTAGTAGCACTTTCTAGATCCTTGGCTTTTCTCGTGAAAGTTCTATTCTTCAACGGCTTCAAGGTGCTTGAAATGATCGACTTCATCTGTTGCCTGAACATCTCACGTGGTAATGGTGAAGTCATCGAGAATGCGATTCAGTTTCTTTCGCGTCCGCCAAGGTTGGACCCCGAGCTCCTTAGGTGGGTTTCCTTCCAGGCGCTTTGTCCCAATTCCGCGTCTTATCCGAGAGTTTGAGTTCGTGTCTTAAGATGTTTCTCTACGATCATTCTGAAATTTGCCTCACATCCACGCTTTTCGAAGAAGAACGCGAAGGAGGATCTTGTGAAGCTGCTCACTCACATGCGCCCGATTTGTATAGGATTCGATTTCGCTAATTGTAAGTTACTTTTCTTCGCTCTGGTTTCGCTTTAGCCCCTTGGATAACATAGCAACCGTGTTTTGCTTGGATTTTTTGGTGCTCAGGTTTTGTAGGAAACTGGGACACTTGTAGGTTTTTCATGGGTTCTGCACGCGATTTCTCCCGATAACGTAGTGTGAGTGTTCTGCATTGGAATGCGTAAGTGTTCCATGGATTGTACTACTGCTGATATGAAGCCATTGATAAAAAAAAGACTCGTTCGGCACAATAATTCATGTCATAATCACAAGATTTTCACTTTTCAATCGTGTGCAGGGCACGGCTTCTGGAGGTTTCCTAGGATGCACCTTGACGAACGTTCTTCCAAGCCTCAATTTTACCCATTTTTAGCATTCGCTGAAGAATTGGTCGATGCAACGATGAAATTTGACTATTTGAAAGATGCTCGTTCTGACTACCCATTTGTTGATCTCGTAGAGAAGTTCTCTGAGCCTGGTTTGTCATTTTACGCCTCAATGATAGTCAACACCTCGAATATTCCTCAGCTGCATCTTTTAGGTAGAATGCACGACCAGATGTTGTCCGTAATGTTGATGCGCATGTGGAGACTGGTTCCACGTGAAACCTCCGGCTCCGTTACATTACCCAGACCATTCGTTCTGCTGGTTCAGAAGTTGTCGCAGCGTGCTCCAGAAGTGTTTCTGGATCATTGCTCGCAGGCAGCGCATGCTCTTAACTTTGACGTGGGTTTTACTTAGAAGATATCATGTTTTCTCAGGAATAGTCATAACATGCGATTTTACGAGCTCTGCTGGCGCACGAGCCTGGTTGAGGTACGGTGAACTCCAAACTGCCGCAGACATGAGGCGGGAAAGCGGCACGGGCACTCTGGTTCGCTGCTGCACCCCCCGAGGCAGCAGGAAATTACGAAGTATTGGTGTTCCTCTGTGTCTCTGTCCAACAGGCCCGCTGACTCGGTGCAGCAGACAACCAGAGTACCCGCGCCGCGGTTCCGCCCCATGTTTACGGCCATTTGGAGTTCACTCTGCTTACTCTAAGTCGTTCCTATATATGAATCACGATTCTTTTCCACAGTAAAAGTGAGGAATTCCTCCTAAAAGGCGAACTATCGTGACAGAATTAATGTCGGTTCTAACAGAAAAAAGTATGAACTCCAACTGAGCTGCCTATTATGACAGTAGATCTGTATAGAAAATCCTTAGATTTTCTTTGAGGCTGCTGCAATACGCATCTCTCGCCGTCGCTATTGCAGCGACAGCGCTTTTGATATCTATTGATTTTGGCGGAAGTTGTCGCTGCCGCAAGAGCCGCAAATAATCGATGCGTATCCAAATCGATATTGTCTAAGCGACGTCGGCTCCACATAAAGCTTAGCAGACTTCTCCCCTCTAACGAACTCTATTCCTTTATAGCCACCAGCTCTCCGTACCGCTATCCTGGAAGCATTTTGCCAAAACATCTGTAGTAACGAATTATTGGCTCCAAATCACGTGCGCCCAGGTTCAAGCGTCTACAACAGCTACACGATCATGACTGACTGCCTTCTGGTGGGTTTTTCTGTGATTTTTCTTCCTATAGATAATGGCTTTGGTTACATCCATCTCATTTGCTGTTTCTGTAGGACTTTCTGGAGGACACCAATCCGCAAGTGCGTTTGAATGTACTAAACTTCTGGGTACATATTGCGAATTCACGTCGGGTTCCCTTTGATTCGCTCAAAAAGGGGATCTTCAATGCCATTAGTAAGTACCAGTTCTAAGAAAGATCTTGATGTTATTATTATGCCGACCAGGTTTGTTAGGTGGAATGATTTACTCTATTCTATAATTTTTAAAATTTTTTTTCTAAATTTCTAATTTTTCAGTTCTAAAAAAGTTTTATCCTAGGGTCTAGGTTTTTATTTTAGCTGAGCGACTAAAGACCGAGAAGTCAGCTGGTGCACGTAAGCTGGCTCTGCAGTTCCTTGTCCTGTACCTTCTTCTTGGCCCATATGGGAAGGAAGTAAGTCTTCTCTACTTTGTTTCTTTATTAAATTTTCTTGAACTCATTCAAACTTGACATTACAGCTGAATTTTGATGCTCTAAGCAAAGCTTGCAGTAATTTGGCGGACTTTATACAACGTATTGAAGTGATTGATCCAGGTCTTTTTTTGTTTTGACTATCATTTAAGGAGGATCCATGGTTCCATGACTTATGGCATTTTTAGAGCGTCCTGGAGTGCAGGTGATTATGGAGCGGTTTAATTCATTTGTGGACAAAATGCGAGAGGAATTGACAAGGGTCATAGAAACAAAGAAGTACGATGAGAACAGCGATGACCTCGTTGATGAACCATTGGAAAAGTAAGCTTCTTTTCCTGTTATTGGCTGAGAAAATAGCTCCTGTTTATTCACAACAATACAGGATTTCATAGAACAATGAAAATTATCCGTAAAAATTAAGCTCTATTTCTGTTCCCTTTGCTCTACTTTTTCATTTGTACTGGTTTTTTATTGGTGTCTGATATATTCCTTCGCCCATTCCTTGTACTATTCAGGATCATTGTGATTATGGTAAACATGATAGAGTTGGATATGAACGATGTGGTGTGCGTATTGGCGAAAATGTGCTTCCTTGGCAAGTTCAAAAACATCAGCCCGTATGTTTCGCTTAACCTTGAGTGCTCTTTCACCCGGTTATCGTTCTTTTTCCAGAGATCTCCCTACAAAACAGCTCGTTGAAGAGCTGATCAACGAGTTTCGTCGCTATTACATCACAATGCACATGGGCTGCATTGGTGACTCTTTTGGACAAGATCGTCTGGAGGAAATGGGAGCTGCTTTTGAGGAGAATATGGACCGAGCTGAGAGGGCCGTTAATGTTGTACAGGTATGGTCACAGTGAAAATTCGACCAAATTTCCATTCTGGACCCATTTATTTGCAATTGATTGCATCGAAACTGTCATGGGAAACGTCAGCAGTCTAGAGCGACGCGCACGCAACTCACCAGCTGCTGTGCGGCTAGTCTTGGGTAGGGAGCAAGAGGGTGATTGAGGCCTTAGCACTGCCATTGTGCTGCACCGCGGCTGGTCCGGCGCGTGCTCATGGGTCCAGACTGCTGCCATTTCCAGTCGAAGGTGGTCAGTAGAGGGGCGTATGGGAAGAGAATTTCGTTTTCCAAGGGGGGCCCACAATAATCTGGCTCGTTCCCTTGCTTATGATTCTCTAGTTGCATTTCTTTGCCTTCCCTGCATGCATTCCCTTTTTTTCAGGAAAAGATGCTGTTTGCTGAGCAAATGACCCTGCTTTTCCCTCATATTCTGGAAGCTCTAGAGCAAAGTGGCTACTCTGATATTAACTACGCAGTTACTTTTTTTGCCACTTGTTACCGATTCAAAATCAGGTTGGCTCATTCTACCAGAACAGATCTAACAAGTTATAAATTCAAAATTGCTCTTGTTCCAGGAAGGCAGCATCTGCTTTATATCGCATGTATTCGGCAGGGAATAAGAATTTGTCCATGGAAGTCATAAATACTGTTCGAATGTTGTTCCTCAAAAGAAACCTGTGAGTGGCATGTTCTCTCCATTTCTCTTTTCTTTCATTCTGTTTTCTGTCATTTCAGAAGAGGCGATGTTGATATTGTGGAGACAGCGAATTGTCTAATGGAGAGACTCACTGATAAGGAGGATGTAAGGCTTTTCAGCGTTCTATTTCTTGCTCGAATGAGGGATGTTGTATCGTTACTTTAAGGGCGATCGTGTCGCTATCGAGGAACTAATTTATCATGCGTTCACTGACGGAGGTTTTCCTCCAGGACTTGTATCGCATCTGATCAATGTTTGTGATATTTTTGCACTGACTTTTATTGAATCCTATTACTTCATGGTTATGGTATTATCCACAGATTGTTACTGAAGTACCGGCTCCTTACAAATGTCCTGCCTTAACCGTCCTCGCACTGATAACAAGGTGTGACATGTTTATTTTTATGAGCAAGGAAAGATCGGGCGTATTGCTTTTATTTTAGGATTGATCCATATGGAATGCGCAAACATTTTCGTGTCTTGCATAAGTGCTTGAAGTCAGATGATGTGCGTGAAGCATGCGCTGCTTTGGAAGTTATTTCGCATCTGGTTCCAGCTAATGAGGTAGGTTGCTGAAATTTTTCCAGTAAATCTTAATAAGGAGGACGGAGTGTCGTTCCTATGCTAGTTAGGAGTTGTATATGTGTTTCTCGATTTGTCCGAAATTAAAATACATTTCCACTTTCAACTTAAATTTCTTCTTGGACATTTTTCTGGACTCATATTGTCTGTTCCAATGTTGTTCTTTTTGCTGAAGTGAGATTAGCTCATCTTACCAGTAAAATTGTTTTATTTCGTTAAACACCTACGGTATCTTTGAGAAACGACAATAGTTCAGCATTTGTGCCAACTCTTTTCCTTTTTTTTTTGCCTGCTTATCCGAAAGAGTTCATTTTCCCTTGTTCCTTTTCTCTCTAGTATCTCTCCGACTACCTTCCGTTGTAAAACGAGCCTTACCATTGCCCAATTTTTTTTAATCGTTGCCACGTTCTTGTTCTAAATGTGTTAAATGAGTGAATTTATGTTAATTTCAATGATTCTAACGATTATTTCAACAGGATGATCCTGTTAAAGAAGAAGAAAATTATCGCTATCGCCTGCGAGCTACCGACTCATTATTCTGCGACATCGAACATCTGTTTTTCAAAGGTATTCTCTCAATAAGAGTTAATATCATTACTGTGTATAGTAGGGTAAATAGTGTGGGCTATATTTTGTACTAGTTTTATTTATGACTGGTGAGAAGGTCTATATAGTGATATTTTCAGTCCGATTGAAATTTCAGTGTACCTGTCGGATGACGAAGAGCGCTTGCCTGACGGAACACCGATATCCGAGCATTGGTACAGATGTGCGCGTACGTGTATAAAAGCGATATTCTCAATAGCTTCTGATGTAGACTATCTAATTTCAAGGATTCTTGCAAAGGTACCGACGAATTTTCTGGATTCCTAAGTTGAATTGAACAAATTACAGTTGTTAATTTAGGGATTATGGTATGCCCAGCGCAGTAGCGAAGCACTCATTTCATTCGTCGAATGGGAAGAGTCTGGAAAAGTCCCGAAAGGGATTGACAAGGAGTTGGTTAAGAAAAGAAAGTGCGTGGGGTTTTGTTTGTTTCTGGAATTGCTATGACATTTGTTGTTCATTTTTTTCTTACTCTTACTACTTTTACTGCTTCCTAGGCAATACTTGTGCGTGGCATGGCAAAGAACAAATGAGCGTGCCCTTGTGCTGATTTCCGAGGTGAGAATTCTATTCTTCTGTTCCTGGGCTTGAATTAAGTGTATTTCTTGGAAGCAGTGGTGTTAGTCCAACAATCATTTAGGTTGTTGAAGGCACCCTCGTTTATGTTGACAACAGTTTCCCCAAGTTACTGAAACGTGCCATGCAACTGGATGATAAGGCTGCAGAAGTTCGTTTTCCTTTTGCGTTGTTTTTTTTTATGGATTTCATGGATCTCTTCGTAGCTGAGTTGTAACTATGTTTCGCAGGAATTGGAGGAGGCTACCGAGCCGTATGCAGACTATAAGAAGGAGCATACTGACTTCGAAATGGATTTTGCTTATCGTGAGGGAATCTTTGCCAGGACTATCGCCGCTGTAAAGTCAAAATCATCTGATTCTGTGAAGCCTGATAAGGGAGATGTTGAATCCGAGCGTTCGGAGACGTCGGTGCCTGATTCGGTGGAAGAAGAAGACGAAGACGATGATTCGAATCGTGGGTTTTTCACTTTGTCAAGCCTTTATTTTCAAGTTTTTACTTAGGGTTTGTCTTTTACCAGTTTCTTTCTTAATGGCGTTTTTCTGCAGGACCCTCTACTGACGAATTGATCCGAACTCGAACTGTGGATTTGCTGGAATCACGTCTGTTGCGCAAAGATGGCGTTTTGGGCAGATGCCTGACGATGGTTGTGTACTTCATTCGCCATCCGAATATCCCGAAAGCAATCGCGGATGCTGCTTTGAGAGCGTTCAGCAAGTTCCTGTTGATCTGGTTTGTTCTAGCGTCTTGTCACTTGCCTGCTGGATTTCACTTTATCCATACCATTCCAGTCCTCAGTTCACGGAAAGAGCAAGTTCGCTTTTCCTTACGTTCACCTGTTGTCATCCGGATGCTGATATGAGAGAATACCTTCTGGTTGCTGCTGTGGATGTTATGCAACGTTTTCCTTCTATGCTTGATCGTCATGCTTTGTTCCTATTTGACATGTAAGGATATTTTTCAAATTCCTGGTTGTCTGGATGCATTATATTCTGTTTCAGGCCTATCGATAAGGATGTGAATGTTAAAATCACTGCTTTGCTTTATCTAACACAAATGCTTACACGTGATATTCTAAAGGTATGTTGTCATTGGTCCAGGCTGCTGTAATAGACTATGATTTCAATTTAGCCAAGAGGTACTCTGTCGAATGTAGCGCTCTGTATGCTTAAAAAGAAGCCGTCAAGTGACACTACTGATCCTTCCGAGGCGCAAACCAGTTACCGGGAGGTGATGGCTCTGGCGAAGAAGCTTTTCTATGAAATTTCTTTGAAGGTAAGTGCTAAGTTAGTTTTGAACAAAAAAATAGGAATTTGGGCCTTGCGATCCTAGTTGAATAGGAACTTAAGACTATTTGAGGCTCGGAAATCTATACAAAAGATATGAAAACAGAGATCATGATGCCAAAGAGGGCATTTCATTCCTTCTGCTTTTTTTTTCGAAAATTCATGCGTACGCATCAGCACGATAGCTAATTTCAGGGCAATTTGCTTGTAAATGTGATGCCCGACTTGATCTGTCGCGTATGTCGTTGGGAGAAGGAAGTCCCGCTTACTGACTTTAAAGACATTGTCAAGTATGTGTTTTTCCATTGATTTCCTCTTGTTTGTTGATTGTTTTTGGACTCGTACCAACAGTGTGAACAAATTTGCTGTGGGGTCTGACTGATTGGGAAAAATGTAGGTATTTCTTCATGTCCAGTCAACTTCAAATTTCCGTAGGCAAGCGGTGGGACCGCGGCGCGGTGTTCTTGGGCAGAGACACCGGAGCCAGCATGCAGAGCCTCTGCATCTCTGCCCAAGAAAGGCGCGCCGCGGTCCCGCACCTTGTCCACGGCCGTTTGGAGTTCCCTATATTTTCAAGGAATTGTATGTGGAAAAGAAAAAGGAGTTTAGAATGTTAATAGCCAGTGTGCTCGAGCTGACTACTGGTTCAGTTACTGTGAAGTATCTGCTTCTCCACTCATGTTTTTGGAAGAGAGCTCCATTTAAAAATTTCTACCCTATCCTCAGAGATAGCAGTGGCCGAAATTTTTACTCTTTCATTACCTCATCGTATTAAAGTAATGACAGAAGTTCATTTATTAGTTATTTATCAGACATTAGCTTAATGACATGCACATGTTAGCTACAGTTAGGTCAGTTAATGGACGTTCATTATAACCGCTCATTTGTCGAGGAGGTGCTAGTCGTATGTAAATGCCATTTAAGGAAGCTGCTTCCTTTAATCATGGACAAACCTCTGGATACTGTGGTCGAGAAAATGTGCTCAAGATTTGAATTCTGCAACAGGTGAAATGAACTTTTCCTAACAATTCTTCTGTTCTCATTGTTCAACCTCACTTCAGCCGCGAAGCTACTGCACATAACCAACATATCTCACATTATTTCTCATATTTCATTTCACAAGTTCCTCTCTCGGATACGTCATTTTACAAGGTAAATTAACTCTGAAATGGTGCTTTTTGGTTTGTTGATGTTACTTGTTCAGATGCGTGACGCGTTAGCATATTTTGCTCCTTTCTTGGAAGACTCTGTAGTTTACCATGACCTTATTGCTCCAGTGCATCAACTGGCCTCATCTACTCAGTCAACTGATGTGAAGGTAATTGAATTGGTTAGGTCTTCGAGGTTGTGTAAATGGAGGAACGAGATCCAAAAACAGAAGAGGCGACCATTTCCTCGAAAATACTACCGTTTTATCTCTTCTTTTACGGTGTTTTTATCCTTGTTTATTTTTCTGGTTAATCGTTAATTCTCTGGGTAGTTATTTTTTCGTAAGGGTCCGTTCCCTAGCTTTTTTTTTGGACAGTTTCAGATCAGCTCATCTTGTAGTCGACTTTGAAAAGATATTTTTCAGCGTGATGCTGAAGAGTTTCTGCGTAAGGTGGACTTTTTGCATGTCAAGTCAACTCTTACTGACGAGGAGAGGGATAGAATGAGCAAGGCTGTAGGGCCGATTAATCTTGACGTTCCTGTAAAAGTGTGTTTTATTTTCATCAACTTAAGGAGTATTCGTAGCTCCAAATATGCTAAACCTTAGCTAATTCAGCTTGACAAAGACGGCAATCCGATCATTTTCTCATTTGCTGATTGTGACGAACCGGTGGAATACGATGATAACTGATACTACAGGCGATGACGTCTGAGCTCAAACGATGCGTGTTGGTTCTCGGGTCTATTTTTACGGTGTCTTTTTTGTTCTTTTGTTCATTTCTCTCATAACATTATGGGCTTTCACCGGCATGTGCCGGGGTTTCCCAACATGGTCTCATTCCAAACGTATAATTGTGGATATTGATGATCTTTTCCGCTGGATTTCTAAAGTGATGCGTGCATTTCCAAATGCTGATGAATATTTTTTTTTCCAACAAACAGTTTTACCCTGCTTGAAAATCCACTGCTGTCAGCCTATCCTAGCGATGTCCTCAATTTGCGATGCCTTTTGAATTTCTTTTTTTTTTTTTTTGTTCTTCTGTTTCATGTATCGAGCAGAGTTGGTTTGTGAACATACATCTGATGACGATTGTATCTCGTTCCTACAAGGATCTCTGCTAAGGAGGGTCATACAGATTTGTCTCGGTTACACCGTTATTTTTGTGACTATTTTATGGTAATAAATTCTGTGAATGTGACTGTTTACTTTAGGTCTTTTTTCGCTGCAGTACTCTTAATGGAGTTGTAGATTGGCTTGGCTTTAGGTAGCTACGGAGAAAATGCCCCATTATACCCCATTAATTTGGAAAGAATTTATAGGGAACTCCAAACGGCCAATTGGATGCGGACCAGTGTCGCGGTGCGGCGTGGTACTCTAGCTGTCTGCTGCACTCCTCGATCGATAATGCTGTGATCATGATCTCTGATGCTCTCTGTCCAACGCTGGCGTACTGCCGAGCTGGTTCGTATCCAACTGGCTGTTTGGAGTTTCCTGTATGATGAAGTGGTATAAATCACGGTATGTTATAGAACATCTGGATTTCCTTATGTCTTCCGAGTATTCCAGAAAAAAAAACTGAAGGGGGAACTATCACTATTTAATGAAAGCTACGCTGTAAAAGCATGTAGGACGATGAAATCATCACTGATTCCTTAAAATGTACACGTAAAAAGACTCGAACCGAGCTGTTCATCATCATATTCGTTACTACTACTTTTACTACAACTCTTCTTACCAGTTCTGTTAATTTTCGTTGTCTTGCCCGAAGCCAAGGTGAATGATATCATGAGAATAGCTGATGAAACACCAAGCGAGAACAGCCGTTACTCACAGCAATGAGGTGATATCCGCTCAATTTCGGGCGGAGTGACGTGCATTGTTCACCTGCGCCAGTGAGTCATCCGGAAAAAATCGCAAGGAGAGGAGTCCGGGCGAATAAGAGGCGTGCCGACGGATTTGAGTGGGTAGCGGCTTGGACGTTGCCGGGACTCGACTGTTACACCGCCGTCAGCAGCATGGACCACACGCGCGATGAGGTAGGTTCACGAATATCGATCGAATTTGTGTATATTGGAGCGATATTTTGTACAGTTTATACTTTACGGTTTACAGGCGAAAAGACTACGCGATGAGGATTTCGACGAGCTCATGGCTGCTTGCGATACGGCTAAGAACGCGGTGAAAAATGACAATGTACGGGAGAATTTTCTATTTCAATGAAGAGAGGTAGAGCAAATTTCAATTGGATTTTTTCCAGTCGATATCCAGAACGATGGAGCGCCTGAAAATCGACGACGATCCTGTGCCGGTCAGGAATGTCACGGTAAATTTCCTGTACATTATTTTCTGTACATTTTCTGTGCATGGATTGTGTTCGTATGTCTTTAGTTTTGCTTAAAATTCCAAAAATAGGGCATAAAATTTCCAAACTGCTATTTTTTTTTTGCAAAAATAGTGCAATCCTGAAAGTTTCCCTCACAAATACAATACGATATCGAAATTTCTTGTTTTTTTTCTGGAATATGCTCAAATTGACGATCTTTTTGAGATGGGTTCCTTTTCTGGGCAAAAAGATAGGTTTTCTGGAAGACGCATGCAGAGAAAACTCTTGAATTTACTGTATTTTTTCTCCTACAGTATTTTGAGCAGATACGGTAGGTCATTTAAAGGATAGGCGTGTTGATCTAATGCCACCCAAAGCGTTTTCGCTATAGCAGTGTTTTTTAACTATTAAGTATAGTTACTACGACCTTGCGTGGTACACAGGTAGTGAACGCCTCTTTTTGAACTACTAAGTACTGTATGCAGTAAAATTTTTCATAGTAATGGTAGTAAATTTCGCTGAAATTCCTCTGTGGTACAACTCTAGCTGAATAATCCAGAAAAGCATCAGCTAACGTGACTATTCCAGGAAATTTTCTCAACCGCTCACTTTCAGGAACCATCCATCACTGCTGCTGCTGCTGCTGCACCAGCCGGCGATTTTTCTGCTACTGCCAATACTACTACCAGTTCTATACATATCGTTACCAATCCAGAAATTGTCACCAACTCCGCGAAACCTCCGTCATTCAGTCCTGTCTCCAATCCTATTTCCAATCCCAAGTCCAACCCTACTTCAAACCCTTCGCCTAACCCTGATAGTAATCCCACGTCCAATCCAGGACCGCAAAGGATTTCTAGAGCATTGGATAGGCTGGTGAGTTAGTTAATTACTTTGAGTTACTGTCTACGCCTTGTATTGCTTATTTTCTGGACAAATTGATTAGGAAATGGATTAGGGAAAGTCTCATTTCTTGTTCAGGATGTGCCTGGATGCGGAGATCATGAAAATTGTACTCATTTTACATTGTAGCGCCATTTTTGTAAGGCTACAGTACCCGAGAGATACGGTATCTCACAGAATATCCTGAAAACTTTGCACAGGCACCAAATATTGTTTGTTTTACGCAGTTTTCGGCACCCATCAATACATAAGAGGGTGTGACTATTACTGTAGAATAAACAACACATAAGTTTGCGATATAGTCCACGGCTTCCTCATCATATCCTCAATCCTTGACGCAAGGCGCTAATGTACACAAAAAATCGTGGATTGAAGTGCCAGGTCTTTTTCTTTGGTTAGTGCCCTGATGTACGAAAGTTGAGGGATCATTTGAGCTGCCTTTCAGTCGATTTTCTGGAAGAAAGGAAGGGATAGATTCGGATTTTTTCAGGAGTTTTGCGCGATGTTTTATTCTCGGGTTTTATTTCGTGGAAAAATTTACATTTCAGGGTGAAGAACAGCCCTTTTTCTCATATCTCCTAGGCACATGGTCCGATTTTGGCAATGATTCTGGAAAAATCGGGAAAGAATACTTGTAATCTCCAGAAAATCCTGAAAAATATGATTCTGATATGTACAATCTCTAGTCCTAGAGGAATTCCTATTTCCCACCAAATCTGCACGACCACAAACCGACCACAAACCGCTAACAGCTGTTTGTCCCAGAGACTTGGCCTCAATCCTTGTTGACAAATGAGCTGTTTAGGACTCATCGGTGGAGTCGGAGGATCCACTAACCGTTGTGGAAAAGGACGACAATGGATTTGTTTTCTATAAATGCCGATTTTGTGGGCTCACGTTCAACTATATGAACACACTTCGAGCACACGAAAGGGTGCACAACATCTCACAAGTAAGTTACTCGTTTCCTTCCAAAGAAGCTCTCTCTTTCCATGTTCTTTCAGGATCTTTCTGATCCTTGGTTGTTTGCAAATTGTTATGTTTTACTTTGTAACACCCCTTGCTACAAAAAGTTTCTTTTTTCGTTTTCAACTGCATTACCTAAGTCGAAAAAAGGCTTTTTTACATGCAAACCTTTCGCTCAACATGCAGTTTTGTGCGAAAACAGTGTACTTTTTGTGTAAATTACAGTTTGAAGCTGGAAATTTTACTTTGTTTTCTTTGAGTATATCGACTCTCTGTTTCTATTCCTACATGAGTCATACGGTATTTGCTTCATCTCCCTGAAATATTTTGCTTCTTTGCATAAGAATTTCTTATGCTTATGACTGAGGCTAAGGAATCTGGAAAGCTTCAGGGCTGAATCCATCACAATTCATGGTTGATTCACCAAAAAATATGAACTAGGAGAGCTCGGGGCGTTACAGGAAATGTGTGTGACAGTAAAAATAGTAGTAAGGCAACATCCAGAAATAAGGGAAAATTATTTTGCCTTCTCTAATGTACTCCAAGCGTAGAACTGTTTCGAATTCATTTTCGGTCACTTCGTGAATTTCTTCCCGAGCTTTTGCCTGGATGACGCTTAAAAATTTTGTTGTTGACTCTGATTACTGTACATATTTTTTTCAAAGGATAGAAGATGACCACCCTTCGTATTGTCTTCGGTTTTCTTTCCCAAATAATTTTTTCGCTATTCGAAAGAGACCCAAGGTGTGTATTTGGCTGTAGTGTTGGTTGATGGTTAAGCTTAGAGATTTCAAGCTCACTCCAGGAAGAAATCCTAGGCGAAGTTCCAAGAGAGTTTAAACAGAAATTTCGCTCCGTTTATTACATTTTGTAATACTGTAAAATCGCTATTCTCCATTTAGAAGACTAAATTATGAGAAAAGCGAAAGTCATTGGAACTGTGGAGCGAAAGAATCCCTTTATCCGGAAAATGATATGATTTCATGTGTTGGATTTTTTTCCACACGTATCATCCAATCCAAAAATGGCAACTATTCCATGTGCTGTGAGCGTATGGGCGCAATCTGGATGCATGATTCAGATTACCCAGGGTAAACGTGTTGACGTCCATGTTAACGGCGGGTAAATTCGTGTGGTGTCACTGCGTTCACGCTGGGTAATTTCATTGATGCATACGGATTCAGAAATTTACTCGAAGCGTAGCCATAGTCTTCATTATGCTGGATGTGGGCCAACATGGTGGTACCTACACTTTGTTTGAAATTTGGAATGCGTCCAATATGTAATACTGCTGAAACTTACAGTATATAGAGAGACTTTCGGGACAAAACCAGGCTTTGTTGCTCCTAATAATTCGAGCTGCACCTGAAATTGTTGAGGACTCCACTATCCAAAGGGGAATTTTCCATTCTTATCTGCTATATACGCTGTGTTTCAGCCGTACGTCTGCGGAAAATGCGGTGAATCGTACGAATTTGCATGCCAGCTGGAGTATCACACACTACAACATGGTGGTGAGCGCATATGTTTTTTCGAATAGTTTACTACACTCCCGAGATGTGCTCGTCGTGTGCAGCTGCAAATCCTCAAATGTGTAGCAGATGTTTATAAAAACTAGTGCGGAACTACGGTCACAACAACATATTACAACGAGGTGAAATGCCGTAGCCGTCGAGCCGTCGCTGTACTAACGAACAGATGTTTGAGATGGGGACACTAGCCGTTGTACAATTCTAGAAAAACATAGCATAATTTTATGGGGAGAGAAATTGACGGATTGCTAAGATTACTACGAATATTGCTTCCGATTAATTTCCATTTTCCTGGAAATGGATCAGCGCCACTCCTGGGCCCGTACTTATGAACGCACCTGGGAGAGTAGTGACTCACCCGAAAATGCATAAAAAACAGCCATTTTCCTAATGAAAATCAAATTTTGTGGCTATTCTCATTGAAAATGAGTTAATATTGCTAGGGCATTTTCTACGGAAGGCCCATGGCCAGAAACAGGATCTGCTTTTGTAAAGAAAAACATTGCTGCACCTATGCCTTTATCGGATTACTTTGCAAAAAATACAGCATCTTCTTCCTTATTTCTAAGTTCAGGGTGAATCATTTTTTCTAATTTTCTACTCGAGCACATCGTGTTCAACTATCCAAGTTTGAAAATGAATTCTTTATTTCACTACTACTGCTTTACTCACTAGTATCGTATTTCCAGGGCCCATATTCATAAATGTGCCCAGAGAAGTTGTGACTTACCCGCTCTTCCAGAGTAGGGGAATTCCCAGGATGAAAATTAGTATTTCATGCTGTATTGAATAGTCTTAGTCAATGTTAAGAAGTAGTATCAAAATAAGTAGTTTATGCCACATTTTGGTCCAGAAAATCGTCCACTCTGGGATGCAGAAAGCCCAGAACCCTCTCGGAAACGTTCATGAATACAGGTCCTGTGTCGCCGTTGCATTCATGATACCAAAGGAATTTATTCTCAAGCTTGGGTAATTAAACCCAATGTGCTTTGGTAGAAGTTTAGAAAGGAGACTCATCCTGAATTTAGAAATAAGGAAGAAGATGCTTTTTTTTGCAACGTAAGCCGATAAGGACATAAATACAGCAATGTTTTTTTCTGTTATAGAAACAGATCCTATTTCTGGAGCTGAGCTTTCCTTAGAAAATATCCTGGAATCGATCAGGATTAGCTCATTTTCAAGGAATATTGCCACGAAACGTTGATGATTCGTAGAAAATGGCTGTTTTTACATTTCCATGTAAAGCCGTAACCCATAAGGAAATTCATTTGAGGGTTGTCAGCCCTTCAAAGTTTTTTTTTTCATTGGGATTTTCCACTACTTGTTTTGCAAACTCCTGCGACTTGTTCTATCTTATTCCGGAGCAAGTTTTGCAACAGATTGTCCAATGCTTGAGCAAAAATCCTGAACAACAGCTGCAACCAATCTGAAGAAGTTCCTGCAGCGATCGGCGATATCTTCTCTGTGTTTTTTGGAAAACGTGACAGATGTCCTGCACTTTATTCATCTCTTTTAACTGTGGGGATCTGGCAAGAATTATTTCTTATCTGCCGGCTTGTCTAGGTACATAGAGCTGGCTTTGTTAAAAAGGCGAACAAAGCGTATTTCAGTTGCAAGTGAATTACATTCATAGAAAAAAGAAAAGAAAGGTTTACTGGGAGCATTTTTTTCTTGAAAGTAGTTAATAGTCCTACAACTGGAACAAAACTAGCCTTTTGCGATCTTTGCACTGAGCTTCCGCGCAAGCATCGACATCAGCTTGAAATTGGCAGAAAATTGCTGGAAAAATTAATAAATTCGTGGATTTGGCGTGTTGACGGGGGAACTTGCGAAGATGGCGGATGTTATACCGGATATTTTCCACAATTCCTATAATTCACCCCAATTAGACGACGATTCCGTGGAAAATCTGCTAAAATTGACGTAAAATCTCTTACAAAAACGCGCAAAACACCCGATCAGTAACGATGGGTTCACTGCACGACGTCCCCCGTGATCTCCATCGGGTAGTCCAGGAAGGCTTCCGGCAACGTTTTGCATAAATTTCTCAGACAACTCACGGTATTGTCCGCTAAAGGCAGAGGAATATTGACTGTGTCACATACATGTGTAATGGTTAAAATAGTGGAATCTATAATATTTTACCCTGGAAATGCTCCCACTTCGGGAGAGCAGGAAATATAGAATCTTCCAGACAGAGTTCCTGGATCCCTCCATTATGAAAGAGGCTTGCAGTGCTCTCTGATCAATGAGCTGTTATCAGGGCCGCATTTTTTGAATGTTTTCTCATGGTTACCATCGAAACAACTAGAAGGCGGAAGAATTTTATGGAAGAATTCCGAGAAAACATTGCTAGAGACATAATCAATTCAAAGATTCATTCAAAAAATCGATTATTCCAAAAACGCAAATCCTCAATGTCCTTATTTTCGTTCATCTAAAGGTGCAGGGCTTTTCTCTTCCTGAAAATCCCAATTTGTCTACTTTTTGGGAACGAATATTCGAATATCGAGTATATCTAACATATTATCCGATCGTCACATGAATTGCCTCCTATATGAACCAATGTGAATATTTCTGGAGGGCAGTTATAGGCTACCTGTCTGTCAGAATGGAAGAAGCCATCCGGGCAAAAAATTTATAGGAATATTTTGCTTGATCTACTCTTTCCAGAATAAGGAGACTGATGCCTAAGGTAGTAAAATAACGATTTTTGCCCCTGAAAACTCGCCCTGTTTGCAGAAGCTGGGTGGTCCATCCTTCCCAAAAATGAATCATACCATGCTTGGATTCATTTACAAAATCAAGGATTAGAACTTAAAATTTTTTATTGGGGCTAAGTATTGTAGCTACTCCTTCCACATGAGGTTTTTCGTATTCTGCTGTAACATTTCTTTGCATTCCTTCTTGCTTCCTCAAAGAGGACCGCTAAAGTATCCGATTTCCATGCGACAGTTGCTCCTGGATAGTGCAGTACTCGAGCATATTCGCTAAAAATCCTTACGAAAAGCTGCTGTAAAGTGTAAAGATGTCATCCGAAAAGAAGAGTAAACTCGAACAGTACACGTTTTAGGATGTGATGTAGCCCGGAAATTATCCTACAGTAACATTTTTCCAGATGTGAAGGGCTATAAATGCGAATGCGGTCGCACATTCTTCTCATACACGGAAATGTTATATCATAAGCATCCGGAAGATCTTGAGAAAGAGAAAGAGGAAAAGGTATGATATCACTTACAGTTTGATGGATACTCCTAATATTTTCTAGTTCCAGGAACTGCATGGATGTCCAGTATTGGTCCATCCGTCGACCAGTCGTGTTGCTCTGCTGCAGGATATGCCTACGCCTGCTTTCATTGAGCAAGGATTTGAACCAAAGCATCCGATGAAGGTTTGTTGAGCACAGATGTGATCGCTAGGGCACATTTTCCTGGAAAAATTACTTGTAGGTGTACTCTGATGTTCGCTCCAAGCCCTACATTTGTGAATATTGCTCCAAGAGCTATGCAGATAGTCGCCAATTGGCCTATCACATGTACAGTCATAGAGGTTTGTTAGTATAATTTGTGCTTTTTATAATTGTTCTCTGTTCTTCCACGGTGAGCAATTTCTTCCAGGTGAACGGCAGTTTAATCCACGCTCATCGAGGTATTTAATGGGTCGTCAGGGTGTAGGATATACTGATCGCAAGTCCTATTTTCTTTTCCCGATGACTAGCGGCTATGTACCTCCTATGTATTGAATTTGTCATTTGTATTTCAATAAATAATTAAAAAGCCATTTTTGGTTTCAAAATTATTGATTTATTACGTATTCCGAGCAAAACGGGTAAAAGTTAAAAAGTATCCAGGAAGAGGAACGCAAAGTTGAACTACTGCAGTTTCTTGGAAGTCATCATGGAATCGGGTCGAATCGAATCGAGTCTGATGCCAATTATGGTCATATGTGCGTGAGGTTGACCAGCATCTTCATGACCGCCCCGCCCCTACTCTCCCCAATAAATAGGCTCAAGGATGGGTTTCTCGGAAGCTTTACAGGGAATTACAGAAGTTCATATACTACCGTGATCGCTCCGTTCTGACAATTTCAACTTAGTAAATCCTGAGAAAATGAAGGAAACTCTGCCTTCAATTTCTCGACGATGTTTGTCGATCTCGCGATTCGACGCTTCACGGTCGGGAAAGCAAGCAGAAAAAAATCCACAAAAAAGTGCACTGTCACCACCCTCCGATTTTTTTTTCAAGAGGGCCTCTTGACATTTTCTGAAGTGGTTTGGGATGTGCTAGCGTAAATCGTGGATTATTCCGGACCTTTCCCACTGCTCAGGGGTAATTTATGCCATGAACCGCACTGGTGTGAAATGTTACCCACTGCCGTACTCGAAAAGAGCAAACACTCGAGATCCGAGCTCATTGCAATTGCTGAGCTATTTCCGCTTCCCCAACAAGTAAGCGTCCCGATAATCCAAGCCTGAAGGTGGATTTGTCCTCCTATGCCATCGCCTCTCGGACGTCCCATCCGAGTAGGTGTGTTCGAGCATAATCCGGATGCGTTCAATTGCTTTCGACTTCTGCCTCGGCGAAATTGTCCCAAGCCTGGCGCTGAGGTCGAGATAATCAAGATCGCCATGGAACTGCTCGACTGGGAATGGGAAATTGTAATTCTTATGGTTACCTTTCGTGCTGTGACTTCTTTAGTGGAACTCACACATATTCAGGTTGATACAGAAGTCGAATTCGGTGTCGTCAACGATTTTGGCGGTCTCACATCTGATGGAAATTTCAGGTGAGAGGAAGTTCATTTTCTATTTTTTTAAGTTTCTGGAAAATGGAACCGGAACTGCACCAAAGCTACCTTAGTAGTACTACTAGTTTGGGTTACAAAGAGTCCGAAAACTTTTGTGACACGATTATTCTTCCAATTCTGGTACATTCAACACCCTTGTTTCCATTGCTCTTCCGGGCATTCGAGCTTCAAAAAAAAAGCTGCAAAAAATTCAGAAACCTTCAGAAGATAGAATCGTAGTCGAATCCTTGTTTCCTTTTCTGTCCAGAAATTATTTTTTGCTTCTGGAAAATACCATTGCCTAAACTAAGCAGTAGAAGTAATGTTTGCTGACGATTCGAGTTTTCTCAAAAGCCTTGCGGTCATCCATAGCAGCTCGAAAATATATACCATGCACTCCAGATTCCTAGTGATTTCGTATCCTGAAAGCTGAGGTTTTTACTCCAGAGTTTTTCGGTGTTTCGTCTCAAGTTCCCTCATCCTTAGGCTATAGGTTCGCATAGTCCACGTGGAACAGAAAGCTTTCTGTTTGAAATCGAACAATCCAAAAAACACTGGAACGGTAAGAAAACTATCTGGATGAGAAATATGATAACATTGAATATTTCAGCGGAATCATGGGCCTACTAGCCAGAGACCAGATTGACATGAGTGGCCTTTCGATGCGGATTACTCCAGAACGTATGCAAGCCGCTCACTTCACGTTTCCTACTCGTTATTTCCAGGTTCGCTTGTCCTGCAGGATCAGTTCCAGGTTATTCTCCAACAAATAGCCTTTGTTTCAGCAAGTGTACATTATTAACGATCCTCCTGAAAACGACTTCCGTAATTTTATCTTCGCCACATTTACAACTCAAGTATGGCTGATGCTGCTTGTTACGATCCTAGGAGTTGCCATGTTGAGGTAGGCATTTTTGGTGTTTAGTCATTTGATTATCTTTGTTTACTTAACTAATTATTTACTTCACTTCTATGCTCTTCACGGCAGTTGATAATCACAACAAAAAAGTTCAAGAGGTCGGGTGATAACGTTTTACAGTAGTCCAGAGCCTGCACATCTTAGCAGAACTATCACTGGAGCACTTTATATCTACGGATAGCTGCTGTTGTTTGTTTCTACGACGGGTTTAAAACGTTTCACCGAGAATGAGCGGCCAGGCTTCGTGATTGGCTCGTCAGATGAGCTGACCAATCGGAGAGCTCGGCCAATCACAGAAATCGGCCAGGCCTATTTACCTTTCCAAACATCCTTTAACTGCATTTTCTTCACAGTTACCGTGAGAATTACAAAATCTGTACGATTCTGTCACAAACCAAAATTATTTTCAGGTTTGTAATTGCAATATTAATCGAACAACGGACGTCACCCAGCACGAACATTCTCACTGGCAGCATCTTGGTAAGTTATGGCCCCAAACCATTTTAAACGTCCGTGGAAGTTCCCAGAATTATTTGAGCTATCCAGGAAACATATGGATTAATGCTGAAGCAGAGAGTGATTGATCCGACGGCAGGTTCAGCAATGGTGAGGCAGCCTATAAATGTATCCATGAATTACCTACAGGATTTTGCACAGGTTCTGGAAGCAGTGTTAATCGCAGCAATGCTCGTGGTTAGCCAGTATTACGTATCCTCGATGAATTCCAAGCTCACAGCACCGCCAACGTCTGCTATTCCATTTCTCCACCAGGACGAGCTGCTAAGTGCGTTTTGCTCACGGATTTTTCCGGAAATAGAATATCAATAAACCTTCTTCCTCGTGTTCCAGCACTTCTAGAACAGAAGAAACGCTATCTGACCTACTATGCGGATATTGAATTGGAAGGTTGCAGCGAGAAGAATGTTGAACGTATCAAAAAGGTCATGAAATATAATCCTGTGGTGACACACGAGAATGAAAATGACCTCGTCGCAGAGATAAAGTGAGTGACCACTTTTTTACAAGTAATTTTTCCGTTCGGATCGAGTTCACTTTAGCAGGGCACTATATTAAAACAAATTATAAGTTCGTATAACCAAAGGTGAATGTTTGAAAAAATTCTAGTAAAGATGACGAATTTACATATCCTCCAAACTCTAAGAAAGAATTGTCGATAAATTTATCTGTTTATACAAGCCGAAAGTGAACAGAGAGATAAAATCCATGGAATCTCCACAATATTGATTTTGATGATCGAAATCATCGTTCAATCGAATGAGAATCGTTATCAGCATGGTGGGTTGCCCCAGTGGGCAAATACCGATCCATTGGAGTTAAATGAGAAAAATCGATAGAATTGGTCAATAAATCGAAATCCGAATCGATAATATCCTGGGAGGAGTATCATGGGCACAGCGTTTTCCAGCTAGTTCTTTCGTCACATCGTTCATAGATGCTTATCATCGTTTGAATTTGGCGCCCACGCGCGTCGCCCAGACTTTTGAAAATTTGTCGTAAACGTTGCTATGTTTTATATACAGATTGCGACAATACCACTGTTTCCAGAAGAGGCGGAGTGTTCTATTCGGTTTACGATATCGAATTCCTGCCACAGGCGGTCAGCGTCTGGGATCGAAATCAAGGATTGACGGTTATACGGGACACTACAGGAATCGTTAGCTACGCTGCTTTCGCTTTCAGCTCAGACAATCGAGGTTTAAGGACACTGTAAGTCACAATTTCTATCGTCCCTACAAATCATTCTCGGATCCTCAAAAACGCTTATTTATTAGAGTAGTTTAGCCATTGAGTAGTTGGATACGTGTCCCCCCCCCCCAAATGTTGGTAACCGAATTTTCCCAGAAATACTTAGTGAAGCTGTTTTATATTAGCTTATTTTCAATTGTTTATTGCTACTTATACTTTCCAAATACTTATTCTCAAATAATTTGTGTTAAAATTACAGTATTTGGTGATTTTATTTCTCTATCCAGTTCCACAGGTGGTGAGGACCTTCAGCTTTGGGTGTAAAGCGACATATCTCGAAGGAGGCGGCGCCTCCAAGCTTCGTGAATGGCCACTTCACGCCATTGGCCAATCGCAGGGCTCGGCGCCGTCGCCCTTCCCAGATAGAGCCACGCCCCTTACTTTTTCTTCCCACACCTTCTACTGTGGTGAAAGGTTTGTCATCACAATCTGTCTTCAGATTCAACCGGGCACTCCTCGAAGTTCTTCCCGGCATTCCACAAATCACCCTGGGACATGATTATGCTCACAAGAAGGAAGCTTTGGACACTACCGTGCAGGTGACCATCCATTGTCCAGAAAAGACTGCCGAAGCAACTGAATTGCACATATTCGCTATTTTAGGCTAAAAGGACGACGTTATCGCTGAAATCCCACCTCGAGCAGCTGTTTCTTATATACATTATATTTTCTTTTGCATGTATAGTTACGTTCCTCGTTGAAATCATTGTGTTCCACGCCAAGCAACATGTATCCAGGAAGGCGTACGTTATCCAACGACGTCAGTGCGTCTCCAATTCTTCCGTGTTTTTTGTGCGTGTGTCAGAGCTATAAATGATTTGGCACTATGGCGTGTACGAACCCTGTCCAAATTCCACGTCTCCAGCAGTTGTAAAGAAAAATGAATAATTTTGAAAGAATGATTAGTGATGATATACAAAATGCAAAACAAATGTGATTTGTGAAAATAATAAAATCTGACAAGCCAAATACAGAGTGGAATTTAAAATGTTCGTAAAAAGGAAATCATGGTAGTGAGAGACGGTTGTGTATCATTATGAGCGAAAAGGGGCGTAACCAGGCAAGTCCGATTGGCCCATCCGTCCCGCCCACTTGTTCGCACTCGTGTGGCGCCACACACGAAGACACCGTGTATTATGGAATCGGCGTCGTACGAGTTCGGTGAGTAGCGCGTTGCTGGCTCTTTTGCTGCTTGTCGGCAACCGATCGATACGTATCGAAACCACTATACCTCTCGCGAAGAGTAAGTCCAACAACAGTGCACACTGAGCTCAGACACATGCGCAAGACCATTCGCAAAACCAAACGAGGACTAAACTCGCGTATAACCCGGACATATCTACTTAAAATGCGCATTTCTTTGGATAGAAACAAATTTTAGCGCTAATCCATGACAACAACACCAAAAAGTACTAACCGGAGTGAAGTGAATGTGTAAACAGGTGGACGTATATAAGAGAGCAAAGAACTTCGTCTGGTTGCCATTCTCACACCATATTTTAGTAAAGTTTCTTCCAATGAATGCGAATTCTGTTGAAGAAGTAAGTGCTTCATAGCTTACATAACTTCGGATACTTTGGACCAAATAAAAATCGAATTATTTTGTTCCTTTATTAAAAAATTAAGAAACGATTCATACACCTAGATATTGGAGAATGGTAAAGCCCTAGTGCTCTTCTTCTCTTCTGTGCATCATTGTATTGGTCTCCTATGTGGAGACATCCGAACTTTTGATTTATTCGAAATCGAATATTTTTGCCTTCGAATATCGAATATTTCGAATAAATGGAAAATTCTGGTATTTTAAGACAAGGGACCACTGTGGTGCTGTATGAAAGAGAAGAAGAGCCTTGGGGCTTTCTCATTCTCGAATATCTGGATGTTTAATTCGTTTCCCGAATTGTTATTGAACTTACAAAATTATTAGATTTTTATTCGGTCCAAAGTAGCCCGAGAGGGATCCGAACCCTCGATCACAAGAATGGCGGACAATCTCTCTAACCACTGAGCCACTCCTGCACTTATTACCAGTTCGGGTGATTCACCCACAAACCAACATTTTTGTCCCTCCCAGAAATTTATGAAAAAGTTCCTGGATGCCTTCCTGGACTACCCGATGGAGATCCTGGGGGATGTTCCAAGCAGGGGTTCAGGATAATACAAAGGCTTTCGCAGCTGTCGCCCGAATAAACGTCCAGATCCGTAAGACAATTTTTCCAGAAATTAGATAGAGAGGGCTCCTGTACGAGATGTCGTGCTCGTCCACAAAGAATGAACACCACGGTGGTTCAGTGAGTTTTTTTTGTGGATTTTGGCTTTAAAAACAAGTTTTGCCAGAGATCACTATTGTTTTTACGTCGTCAGCAATAAGTTATGTATGTAACAATGGCGGAAAAACAGGCGAGTGTTCGGATTGGAACCGTACCCCTGCATCGTGGGAAGAAACAGCAAAAATCAACCATTGTATTGGTATATTTGAACTTGGGAATCAAGTAGTTGGAAAAAAAATTATAAAAAAAAGAATTAATATGAAAAAAAAATCTGGAATAGTGGCTCATCTTGGTGTTGCTTGCCCTCCTCTCTTCTATTTCAACGGTGATTGGTCCTGAATCCAAAACAAGGAACTTTCGCGGTCATTTCAATTAAAACCATTTTATGGAAGGACTCATGAACTTCCGTAGCGAGGCGTGTCGGCTGCTCTCAGATAAGATAACAATGTTGTTTGCGTAGTCGACACTCGTGAGTGAGCGTCATTTTTCCTAATAAAAATGTCCGAAACCACAGCTTTATTGAGTAGAAAGTGGGTTTTTTCCTATCTGTAATTGAGCATTTATGAATTTTTTTTCCAAATCGCTTTTTTCAGTGGTGTTACCTATGATTCCACGCAAGCTACTAGTACCTACTACCATTGCCATGACGATCCCAGCAAGGACAACAAGGCAAAATCGGCTAAAGGTGGGCAGTTTTGGTTTTATTGTGATTCTTCTGACTTGATGTAGTAGATTTGATAATTGTAAGATCACCAGCAAATCCTGGGCTTCAAGGAATAGTAGCTACAGGAGAATTTTCCGCTGTAACTGGCAGACCACCCACCGCGAAAAAAACTATCCTAGGGCAATTTTTTACTTTTTCTTCAATGTTGATTCTTGTGAATATTTGAAACATTCTATACCATCCCCATAACTACTTGCTATAATTAATTAATTAGTTGTACTTTTTTAAGTAAGGATAAACCCAGAATTCGTGGGTGTCCTTGTAGCAAATAAAACATTTCATGTAATAAAGATTGCTTCATATTTTTACTTTTCAGCGGTTCGCATCCTATGGATATCCGTAGTGATCTGCCTATTTTTCATGACATGCGAGATTATTGGTGGATTCTGGGCGAAATCTCTGGCCATCGTCACGGATGCAGCCCATCTGGTAAGCGCTTGGCACTTGGGGGACAAACATTTGCTCAATGTTCACGTCATTAGGTGCAAAATCACATGTGGTTGACCTTTCGAAAACATCACAGGCTGAAGTTTGGGTGGTTTATTTTTGGAATCCTTAGCTATCACGTCATCAGTGATGGTCAGTAGGTTGTTTTCCACAGTTAGAAGTGCAGTTTTTACTATCAACGTTGAAAGAATGGTCAAGGGATTTGAAAGGTGTTGAATTCTGAGGAGAATAACCCACAAATTCATGGTTATAAATGCTCATATATGCTTTCCACGAGTTAGACACTATCCTAAAAAAATAAGGATGAGTGGGAGAAGCAGCCTACTTCATAAAATTATTATGGATTTCTCCTACTATGCACAGATATCTTTTTCAGCTTACCGACTTTGCATCCATGTTGATATCGTTATTCTCAATTTATATTGCTTCGAAGCCTCCTTCACAACGGATGAGCTTCGGATTTTATAGGGCAGGTACGACATTTGGGAACTATTAGTTGTTTTGAATTACTAACAGCGTACTCTTCAGTAATTTTTCTTATCAAGTACCAGAATAGGAAATAAGAGTTCGGAATATCTTTTCGATTATTAGACGCTAGGAAGACTTAATTTCTGGACAGAAACAGTGCTCGTATAGATTATTCAGGTTGCTTTTAAGCTATTTTCCTATTATTGGTTGTGGAAAATCCGAAAAAAAAATCGCCCCTATGTATAGAGGCGGCTGCACTCACTCAAGCCTGGATTCTATATTTGGGACCGGATAAGGATCGAATATTTTTTTCAATTCAATGAGCAATTTGGGAAGCAATTCAAACATTCAGACATTCCAAAATAAGAAAGCCATACTGCTCCCCTTGTCCTCCATACTACATATACAGCATCGGTCACTAATGTAAGAACATTTGAGTACTCGAATTCAATTTATTCGAAATATTCGATGTTTAAAGGCCAAAATATTCCGTTTCGAATAAGTGCAAAATTTGAGTGTTCTAATACATATGGAGACTAATGTAGTACTGCATGAAAGACAAGGACAGCCTTAGAGTTTTCTCATCCTCGAAAATCAGAATGTTTCAATAGTTTCCAGGATTGTTAGTTGAAGTAACAGGGTTATTAGATTTTCATATTTATTGAACTAACAGAATTGTTCGATTTTTATGTTAAGCAAGTAACAGATCTATTCGATTTTTATTTGGTCCCAAGTATAATCGACTCCAAAAAATCGGCTGGAACTCAGCCAAAAGCGACTGATGGAAATCCGGAAAAAATTCGGTTGGTATGGGTATTGTATAAAGTGGCTAATTAAATATGTCCTGAGCAGTGCAGCGATGTTAGTACAGTACATACAGTACTGGCCAAAAAGAAGACATCTTTCAAACCTTTGTTTATAACTCTTCTCCTGGTGAAATATGTAGCTCTTTCTGGATAACTTCATATATTGGCCAATTCATCACCACAAAAGTTTTTGACTAGCTTCCAGAACGGCTTTTAGATGCGTCTGTCAGATATTGCGCCACTTTTGAGTGGGGCACATTAACAGATAACAATAAGCCTTTGCACTCCATATGAAAAAAGCAGTGGGAGAAACTCTGAGGTCGATAACCTCAGCAACAAGACACTGCTTAAACGAAGAAACTCCTTGCAGAGGTGTTGGGAGCATTCTTTTCCGTCTTTTTGATATGGATTGTTACTGGTGTACTTGTTGTGTTGGCTATTCTACGAATGATTAACAAGGATTATGATATTGACTCTACAGTTATGGCTATTACTGCAACTATTGGAGTAGGCGTCAATTTGATGTGAGTTTTGGTGATATCCAGTTTTTTTTCAATATTTTTGTTCCTGGATTTCATCAGAATTCTTTGCAAAATCCAGGCATATAAAGGAAGAGGCTATGTGCTCCTAGAAGCTTCTTAATTGAAAGGTTTATTTAAGAATGGGAGTACTGCTTTACTTCGGAGGTCATTCACATTCCCATGGAGGAGGCTCTAGCCATGGACATTCGCATGGACACCGTGACGATGGAGGCTCGGCGGAACACGGTATGGTCTCGTATTCTTGACATTGTCACTCCTTTCCCTTTTTCCTTTTTTTTTCCTTTTTTCCATTTTCCTCATGCCTCCGTCGTAGGACTCCTAGTAGAGTTTGCATATCATTCCTTCTGATGATCATTTTCCACGTCCATGAAATTTCGATCATTTTGGTCGGTTTTTCAACGACACAACCGTCAGCGTCCATTTTTGCAATTGTGGGCCTTGCATTTTGCAAATTTCAGCGGCATCCAGAAAAACTGGTTGACGATTTTGGTGAGGAATATATTATATTTGTAGATCCAGAGAACTTGTGATCCCAGGAAACTTGTTATTCTCAGCTCGCTCAGCCTAGGGGATATCTAAATCCAAGTTCATTTAGGCGATCACTCGGATGATTCACCGAACATCAATGTCCGAGCGGCATTCATTCACGTCCTTGGAGATCTCATCCAGAGTCTTGGCGTCCTTGTTGCAGCGCTCATCATATTTTTCAATGTGAGTTGAACTGAAATTCATTGCTTAATTCAGGGAGTAGATGCATCGTTGGGATAACCCAGGGTAAGCGCGTTGACGCACTGCTGACCATGGGTAGATGGGTGTGGTGTTGGCACTTTTACCCTGGGTGACTGTATTGATGCATGCTGCCCTAAGAACTGTAACCCAACATCGAGCTAATCTTTGGTAAGTTTTTCCGGATACTTTGGAATGGATTCTCCTAGAAATACTTTGTTACACTTCCAAAATTACTCCGAATGTTTGAAAAAGTTTAGTAAGAGTCGAAAAAAAAACTAGAAAATATGGAAAATTTCTCTCCGCCATAACGTATCCTTCAATTCAGGAAGATTGGGCTGTAATGGATCCAATATGCACGTTAATATTCTCTGTGATTGTACTCTGTACAACTATTTACATTCTAAGAGATGCCCTAGTGGTTTTACTTGAAGGTCAGTTTGTCCAAGTAACCTATCATCTTGGTTTCCAAGGTTTTTTTGTATCCCAATGTTTTGCCAATGAGAACATTATATGGCTATTTTTTTAGGTAGGCCTAACAACATCGACTTCTCTAATGTATTCACGTCACTGGAACAGATAAATGGTGTGAAGAAGGTCCACGATTTGCGTATCTGGGCCCTCACTATGGATAAGGTACGAGATTATGGATACGCTATCCCATTTCTATATTTCCAAATAATTATACTATTCCGATCTTTCTGGATCGTAATTTTAAAAAAGCTCCAAGAACAAGGAAAGTAGATGGTGGATCGTGAGCTGTAATTCGTGAATAAAAAGAATATATTTAATTTTTTTGTTAAAATGGTACACAACGGCTGAATTCATTATCAACTTTGGCTATTTTTTCAACTTTAATTTCAATTGAGATTCCGGATGGAAATGGTAGCCGCTCCTGAAGCAATCCTGAGAAAAATACTCGATGTTCCAGCGATAGTCATTAAAGTTCTTATGGATTTCAGCATCAGTTATTCTGAGTAGTAAGACCACAAGTAACATTATCATCCAATCCCACTTTTCTTTCTGACGCAGGAACAATTAGAAATAGCTCCAATTTCACGTCTGCTTTTTCGCACTTTGATTTCTTCTTGGTTTTTTTTATATATTTAATTTTTTCTACTTTATGATTAGTGATTTTTGGAAAATGCACATTTAAAATCAGAATCCTAGAAATTCAACGAATTTTATTTTTTTGTTCACATTCGGCAATATTCTGAAACATTTTCCAAAAAGTCTGCGCAGTTCGACTGCGAAAGAAGCGACTCCATTTCCAGCGAATCAATATTTTTCAAAATTTTATGGATTTTATCATCTTGTTCATGTTTAGCAGGATTCTCAAACATCTTCAAAAAATGTTTGTTCCATCCGGGATGCCCTTATCCCTGACTAGCTCTGGAGATCGCGGGGGACGTATTAAGTAGTGAACCCCGAACACTACGGGACTGGCCCTTGAACTTTGGATCTCCAGCGGACTCGAACCAGCGAGTGCTCGACTGATAGTCAGGCGCTCTACCGATTGAGCCATCAGGACATGTTATCGCCTGGTGCACTGCCCAAGATTTCCGAGAGTTTTTTTTTGTGAGATTTTAGAAGATGCAAAAATCCGGCGATTGCGGGTCTCGAACTTGCGACCTACAGAGCCGTAGTCGATCACTCTACCACTGAGCCATACACACGAACATTTTTTGGTGGCTCGCCAGAAAACGAGATATGAGTCCAGGAATCATCAACGCTTTGTTTAACAGACACTAACTTTCCATGAAATGGAATCTATCCCCATGGAATGATTTGATTTCCATGGATGAGAAGGGCTTGATGAGAAGGGCATGGATTTCAAATTCCACTCGAAATTGAAAGCCCTGTCACGTGAGTAATCAATGTGTAGGCCCTACTGAAACCGCCAGAAGTTACGGGATACCCTTCACCCGTCGATTACACCGATTTTATTGGCTTTTCGCTAGTTCTGACGGGGAGGGGGGGGGTGGTGTGCGATCTAGTTTGAAAGGATATTTTAACAACATTTTTTTTCAAAATTTTGTGCGATTATTTACTGGTTCGTCGTTTTGTAAACCACCTTTCTTTACATTTTTATTTGAAGGTCGCTGTCTCCGTTCATCTGGAAGTGGCCGAACCGGAACACGCCCAGTCCGTGCTGCGGGACACCAGAGCAATGCTCAAAAAAGAGTACGGCGTCCATGAAAGCACCATCCAAATTGAAGGATTCGTAGCTGAAAAGGACTGTGACCTCTGTGATGTTCCGAAGTGACAGGCCTCTCCAGCTTCTCTAATTTAATCATCATATGCTTTCAAGAAACTACCAACGGGAACATGTTTATTCTCTTTCGTAATTGGTTGAATTTTTAAGCACAATAAATGGTGTATTTTCAAGCCTGTACATAATATTTCAGGACTTTTCTTTGTTTTAAGGATAGTTTTATCGTATTTCCATGCTCACCAGCATGTCATAGTGTGCAGGCTATGTGTACGAAATGTCCACGCATTCTCATATTTGCAAGAATCTACGGCTTTTTGCTTCCATTTTCGTTCAGCGTTCGTCCTTTAACGAGAATTAAGGATTTTTCCACCAGGAAAAGTCACGAGCAATTCAAGTAACACTAAGAGTTTTATTTTAAGAGAATGATTCAGCATTTTTAACCAATGTGTTGTTTAGCAGGAAAAAATGAAATCGGCCTCTAAGAAAGTCAAGATGCCAGGGAAACGGATGCCAGGATAAAATTCCAGAAATCACTTATATTCTGAAAAAAAAAATTCTCAACGCTTCATGAACATTACAGCATAATCGGGGTGAGTATAATATTGTGTGAGACTAGGGACCGCATGCATCACAGCGACTACTCAGGGTAAAGGTGCTGATTCCCGGTTAACCATGGGTAAATCTAGGCATTGGTAACACACTAAGCATGGGTAATCCATGATGCATCAGCCCCAAAATAAAATAAACCCAACAGAAAGGCAACCGGAACGAACAGACCCCCTAGAAAGATGTTGGATGATATGAGCACTCCTTCAATCGATCCTTAATCCGTGAAAGTGGTCAAATTCCGGAAGATGATCTACCCTGACTGCTTTGTGATTGCACTGCTGTAACATTTCATGGTGGCTTGGTCACGTATGATCACATGTTCTGTTTTTCAGCTAGCAAACGATCCAGGAGTTCTCTGGAGTTTCTGGATTTCAACACATTTCAGCAGCCTTTTCCTTAAAGCGCTATCGAAAACATACTTGTCTACTGATCCAAATTGAAACTTTCACTCTTTTTTCATGTCCGATTGCTGTTTCCAAGATCACTCACAGGATGCTGCCAAGTTTATCTAAGTTTTTCTGTGGATTTCCATGAATTTAACCAGTAGCGTTTGTTGTATTGTAACGCTTTAGATTTCCTTACCTTCCAGGGACTTTCGATAGAGTGATGCTGGAAAAAAACCCAGTTAAGCAGCTGATCGAGCCAGATCCTCGACAAATTCGTGGATGAACAGTGAGCGTCACTGGCAGAGCACTTGCTTTAAACTAGTGTTTATTTTCTGCGCCATCGATTGATCGCTATTTTACTCGCCTCTCGAATCTGCTTCCAGGCCTTTGCCATCTTGGATAACTGTTATCCTCGATTTCTCGGGAATTCGCACATCTTGTGGTGTCAAGTGTCGATTTTGCACTAGATACAGGTGCAGGGCATTTGTTTTTGTTTAGTTTGATACATTTCGTTGGGGCTCGTGTCTTTGAACATGGGACAGTGATTCTTCTCTCTGTTTCTAGGAAAAAAACTTCTTCCATGGATAAGAAAGCTTCTTCTGTCTCTCTGCAGTTCTGTCTTTGATTTGATCCACCTTTGGTTGCCAAGAATCCAAGAAAATGATTCGTTAATTCTTCCAATCCGTCTTCTTTTCGGTTTTTTTGGAACTGGTAGTCTATTGAGCAGGGAGTGATCAAATTCTGAGCGTTTTTATAACTCATTCTGAGGTGGTTGTTAGGTATCGAATGTCGTTATCCTGGAATTTGTTTGAGTTCCAGTAGGACTATCAGAGGAAACGACTAGGGTGTCAGTTATTGAGTGGGTACTGGTGATGTTCCTGTGCTTGATGAATGCAGGATCAAGTTATTCTGATAGGCTAAGGTTTTTATTTGGAGTTATCTCGACCCGTAATGCCATAAAAATTCAAGGAGGGAGCGACCAAGCATCCAGACCCGGCAGTTGCTTTGTGAGTTTTTCCGGCAATGTTTTGCATGATTTTTCAACGACTCATTCACTCTCAAAGAGGATGGGTGAAAATCCGGCAAATCCAAGCAACGCGAATTCCACGAAAATTTTCAGATTCTACGGTTGCGGTTGTATTTACTCAATGTTCGAAATCCTGGATGTTTTTCCTCGAATGTCGAATATTGTTTTCAAGAGAACATCATGAAGATGTTGTTTCTGGAGTGACTCATCCAATGGTTGAGCGGGCTGACAAACACGGGCGCATGCATTCTTACAGAACTGCTTTATGATAACCTTTTTCGTCATGGATTGTTGTAATTTCATCGAGGAAATGATGTCTGGAAGAAACTATCCCTGCCACTGCTTTACCTCACATTTCTCGCATTGTTCACGTGCACAAAAGATGCGTTTCAAAGTTCATTACCATCCTAATTTCGTGCACGTCTTTTTCAAAGGAAACTATCTCAGGAAACGCTAATTTTTTAGGAATTTCAGCACAATTTCTATCTTCAGCAAAGGGCAAGGACTTCCCAAGGATTCCTTGCTCACTGTGGATAACTGTCGAAGCTATGGACGACCTCGAGCCGTACGCTCCTCGCCATGTTGTTCACTACTCCCACTGTATTAACTGCCATGTCGCTAACTGTGACGTCGAAGGAATCGTGAAGTGTCAGGCATGTTGGCCGGTTTTCCCCGGAGCGAACTCCTCAGTCTCCTCTCTCGTTGCAGTTTAGGTGATCCGATGTCCACAGTGCTCGATTCCAATGCATGAGTGCAAAATGGAGGATCACATTAACGAGATTTGCCATAAGGTATCCTCCTTTTTTCTGGATACCCAGCACGTTTTGCCTCAGTGTTGCGTTTATAGACCATGGTTCCATGCATCAACGCTAGTTATGGATGCGATAGGCTGGTGAGACGGGACAAGCGGTCACGACATCTGGAACGGTGCTGCGCGAGTGTTGTTGTTTGTGGGAGGTCTGGCTCGAATATCTGTGCCCTACTAGTTTGATCAGTGTCCAGAAAGAGAATTTTATTGAAGAGAATGGGCACGCTATGCTCTTACACCAATGTCCAAGTTGCAGTTGAAGAACTGGGGGAAGAGGATTGAGGCAGAGCCTGAGCGAAAACTCGGGAATCTTCCTCTGGATGTCGCTCTCACACTTTCTGACCAGGTTGGTGGAGTAGCCTGATTTTATGCTCCTGAAGGAATGAAAACTTTTCGGTGAAATACACCTATTCAATTTCCAGAATTTAAACTGTGAAATGTAACTAAAATGATTTGTGGATATCGTGCTGGACTGGATCATTCGTTCATTCATTCATTCACTCATTCATTCATTCATTCATTCATTCATTCATTCATTCATTCATTCATTCATTCATTCATTCATCCATTCATTCATTCATTCATTCATTCATTCATTCATTCATTCGTTATTTGTTTATTTATTTATTTTGATTTTACACTTGAT
This sequence comes from Ancylostoma ceylanicum, assembly GCA_000688135.1. Classification (NCBI taxonomy): domain Eukaryota; kingdom Metazoa; phylum Nematoda; class Chromadorea; order Rhabditida; family Ancylostomatidae; genus Ancylostoma; species Ancylostoma ceylanicum. The sequence continues at coordinate 260,508 of JARK01001618.1, forward strand.
GCACTTGAACATTTATTAGCCAAAATAACCATGATTTTTGGAGTGAATCCAGCAGAAAAGGATCACCTTCTGCTTGAGAGTTCCTGTATTTTGTGGATGTCACATGAATTCAAACCCTTCAACAGTACCAAGGGTTCCCCACCATCTTCAGGATCTTCACGAATATTTCAGGATAATGTGCACCTGCTATGACCTCCCTTAATGAACTATTATTTACAGTAATAGAAAAAATCCAGGAAAACGGCGAAGACAGCCACTAGACGAAGAGCATAAGCCGTTTTTCATTTTGTGGCACTACGAACTCATATGCACCCCTTGAATTTCCCTCAAACGCCTAGCTGGGTCTCTTTAAGTGCAACAAAGCGTTGTTCTCACAATTTCTGGAATTTTTCAACCAATCACAGGTCACGAATTCAGGACGTGATCGTGAAAAGCTACGGTTTCTCGAGGTCTGATCGTGTTCGCCGTCGAGATGGATTGCACCCTTCACATCCAGTTCTACCGCTCAGAGAGTTAAGTCTTCAGCTGTTTTCGTGGATTTTTGCATTTCCTTTACAACATGTGAGCTGCACTCATGAGAACGTCGTTCTCCCTGCTCTTCTGCGACTGACCAGAGGTTGAGCAATCTTTGCGTGTACTTTTCTCCTTTGAAGCACCTGTTCTTCCTCCACTGCACCGCTGCTGGCATGCTATGGGAAGGGGAGATGCTGCCATTAGCATTGGCTGGGATCTCCAGTCTAAGATGAGGATTTCAGATTCGTAACTTCGATGGCACACTGGTGGGAACGGCGGAGTTCAAGGATGGTGAGAACAGTAGCGATGAAGAGTGCAGAATGAAGGTAAGGCTGAATCGATAGTCCTGGAGTCCGCAATTTCCAGAAGTCAAATTTCTGGAGACATTCTTTGGAAACTGACCAACCCAACCGACCGACGTTCATATTAAGAGAGTATTGCTCTTGAAAATTGCTTGAGCAGCAACGAGAATTTACCGTCCAGGAATATTTCCAAGAAAATTGTTGGCGATTGGACGTCACATATTCTCAGGGTGGCTAGGAGTACAGCCATTTTTTCTCATCGTTTATTTTTCAGGAAGCAAAACTGAAGAGGAAGAGAGCCATGTTTGCCAACTGCTACATGTGTCAGGTTCTTTTCACTTAATAGAACGTTGCTAAATAGTAAAAGCAATTTGTACGCAAAGTACTAGAAGCAGCATACCATTTTACAGCAAAAGAAGAACCATTCCGTGCTCGTATAAAGCTTTTAACTTACTATATGTCCTTACCTACTACGTATTGTGTTCATCGAATAACAAGTTGAATGCATTCGATATCCAAATATTCGCTTTCGAATAGGTGGACAGCTCAAATGTTCAGGAAAAGTAGAGTGTTGCACCATTGGGTGAAAGAAAACAAAGACTGTCAAGCTTCGTGCTTTTACAACATTCGATTTTTCGAGTAGATCTCCGGATTTTTTGTTAAATCAATTCATTTGTTTTACTTTTTATTCTGTCACTACTCTATTACCTAGGTCCCTTTAATGGAATGTTTGTTAAGATTGACCCTTCGAGCCAGCACCTCCACACCCTTGGTAATGAGTCCGCCAAATACGAACAAACCAAGAGAGTAAAGAAGCGCGAGAAGAAAGTAGATGATTTCCATAAGATGTATGATCTTCAAGTAAGTTACTGCTTGTTTTGCCACATGAGAAGAACCTTTAGATTATATTTCCAGATAAATTTTGCTCCAGAAAGTATGCCCGAATTCCTGGTACGTGGCGAAAACATCGCATTTATACGAGCAGGAGGATCGCTGTACACAAGAAGGTTGTGAAAATTCTGGAAATTTTAGTTGTAGCAGTTGGTGGAAACTGGTAATTGCAGGTGTTTGAAAACTTTTCGTCGTACCGAGTATGCAGACCACCACATTTCGCAACATGTTCGCTCCATTGATAGTCTCTCGGATTTGGTGGTGAGATGTCCAAATTGGATGCGTGGTTGTCTGTTCTACACAAGGCGTTTGACACCTAAACGAGGAAATATCAGGTGAGGGATATGGAAAAAAATTATTGGATACTTTTACCTATTTCCTGGCAATTTCCTCGAGAGAAATTCCCATTTTCCGGTTCCTCTCATCCCTGGATTCGTTCTCGTTCCGTCCCTCGACACCTGAGAGCTGTGAAGACTCAACGAGTGCTCGACCGCTGGACTCTCTTCCTGCATGGCTGATTATTTCGCTGATTAACTATTTACCCAATTCGGCTATTCGATCCTTGTCTCAGACCTGCAGGTTGTGGATAAGATCCAAGCAGCCCAGGATTGTACGATTACTGGTATACTCTTACTTTTTAGGGCTTTACGAGCGATTGTATTCGCCTGTGCGAAGGAGAGATCCATGGTCAGTTTGTTGTGGGAAAAATGCGATGGATGTTGGGTTGAGAGTGGAATAGTAAGTTTATGAAACATGACCTACTTTTCCGGATAAAAATGAATTTCATCCAGATTTTCTGGATTTGAACGGTGCAATTTTCCAGGCTATCGACTTCTCAGTTGCTGACAAGACTCCCGAATATGCCTGGGAACCTGCTCGAGAACTCAGCAATCACCTCGCCCACTGCTCCTACCGCGACCTCGTCGAGTATCCAGAAGGCCGCGTCCCTGTGCTCGCAGCTAATCTCCAGCAAATCACAAAGGAATTCATGTTGAAACTACCGTATTTTATTTGAATCTGGTGCAAATTACACTGGCTGCTCTCAGCTTCTGGGTCATCTCCCGGGTTGTACTTACTGTAGAGAGAACATGAGTAAATGTTTGAAATGTGTTTTTTTTCTGCAACGAAGCAGCTACAAAGAAGGATGAGGATTCACGTGGTCCATTGAAAAGGTGAAAGCAAGTGCATCACCATCGTAGACGCTGAGTAGAGTGAATTTGGTCTCAATTGCTAAGAGTGCGTGACTGTATCGGGAGGTGTGAGAGTTTGGAGGAGTTTCCGCGAGACTTATCGAGGGCCATAGTCAACATATGAAGAGTCTCGCATTGCTACACACATATCGACACTAAAAGTTTTGCTTGCACGGATTTACTTCCCCTTTCATCCGGTTTCCTGTTGTTGTTTCCTTGTCTGGTACCCTTTATCATATTTATAAATACTTAGATACTAAAATGTGCAATTTTTTGTTTTATTTTTCCTTGTTTATGCTTTTTGGTTCGTCCATCTTCAGTCATGGAAGGTACACTGATCAAGCCTCATTCCAGAGAAAAAGTATTAATAGAAGAAATTTGAAACACTTGTAAGCTATAAAAGCCTCGGAGCACTATCCATAGTTATCCACCTTCCAGCCAGAACTTTTCATTCCTACGCAACCCTGGTTCCTAGATGAGGTTCCTGCTTCACTGTCAGATCTTCCAACAAAATCGTCGTCTACGAATGAAAATAAAACCAAAAATCAAATAAAACGGAACATCCAAAAACTGATGCCTCATCCGAAAACTGCATCCAAGTTCCAGGTTCAAATAAGAAAACATTTGGAAATTGAAAATGTAAACACGTTTCAATCAGCTGAGAGAAAGTAGTCACGCTTAAAAAGTTATAAGGTTTTTTTAAAATATTTTTTATGTTTTTCCCAGTTTTTTTTCTGTGGATTTTTGCCTTCTTTCAACTTTTATCCTAAAATTTCTCTCGCCGCTCAGAACCACTTTGTACCGCAGGAATCGCCTTTGGTGTTGCAAATTTGGGACTCGCGATCTCTTTGAAAGGTTCATAATTACTGCATCCAGAAAGTACAGTCGCAACCGTAGAATCCGAAAATTTTCGCGGTAATCGCACTATTCGCGGGATTTCAGGCATTTTCACATAACTCCAATGAGAATGATTAAATGTGGAAAAAGGGAAGCGTCCTGAAACTTAGAGCAATGCTCTTCACATACCTGTACCCAGTCACCTTTGAATCCCAGCGGCTGTCAGCAAATATTTCAACAAATCTTAGTTGGTTTGCGAGTGGATCGCGCGGACTACCAAAACGTGTACGCGTGGCATAGTGGATAGAGCGGTTGTTCGCCGATCTGGCGGTCAAACGTTCGGATCCGCAAGTTTCCCAGCTTTTGCAAATGCCATGCTGACTTCCCGTCCGACCGCTGTACTTATCCAACAAACACCCGCCCAAAAAGTAGCCCGGATGGCTCAGTGGTAGAGTGGCAGATTGGAGATCCAAAGTTAGGCGCAGATTCTGCTCTGCAGTTTCTGCGATGCAGTATTCTGGGTTCACTGCACGACGTCCCCCGTGATATCCTTCAGGTAGTCCACGAAGGCTTCCGGCAATGTTTTGCATAAATTTTTAACAAAATCATTCACTCCCAAAGAAGCTATGCGAAAATCCCACTAATCCCGCCAGCAACGCGAATTCCGTGAAAATTTTCAGATCCTACGGCTACGACTGTACTACTGCACTGCCTACTGCACAAACAGTCACAATTATTTGTTTGCAGTAATTAGCATTTCAGATAGCTGCACGTACATAAGGGTCATGTGCACGACGATTTGTAGACAGTTCAACATGATGTCACGACAATTCACGTTCCTTTTGCTGTACACTTTTATTGCTGCTTCCCATTCTCGTTATTTCGATGTTTGTCCTTCCAGAAAAATATCCATAGGAGGTTGGTTACTTTATGGAAGGTCTCATAACATGCTCTTGATACAAATGTCTCATTTAGCATGTCTTGCTGGACTGTGTCCCTTGGGTTCTGAGTGTATCAATAACTATTGCTGTGAGTTTTACTACACTTTTCTAGGGAAGTTCTATGAGTAAACAGGTAAATACAAGTTAATTCAAGGTAGGGACAGAGTAGCTACGACTACTACAAAATTGCCAGGAACATCAGAAGTTGAGGAATTTGGAAAATGCAAGTATGTCCGTTGCCGTATAGGATTTTTGTTATATAGTTGCAAAAATAGGAACATTTTTTGAGGGATGGGCAGAGTGCCATCGGTGAGTGCGTCTCTAAGCTGTGCCCTTCCGGCTACTTGTGCGAGGAGGATTTGTGTTGCGGTAAGTTATTTATGTTATTTTATCTTATTTGATAAGGGAAAAAATAGAAAATCTGGAAGAAAAGAAAAATCTTCCAGATGAAGAAAATTCCCATCTAAAAAATAAAAACAAATCTGATTCAGGTGTGAAAGATTCGCAGCACGGTCAATTTTTCCCGGATTTCTTCTCAAAAACATGTTCAAAAAACGCAGATGAAAGGCTCCATAATGAACGTTGTCAACTAGTTACAGCCTAGGAAATGATGCACGAAAACATTTATTTATTTATTTCGATACGCTGTTTAAGACAGACGTTAGAAAATGTTAGTGTAAGCGACTCTGAACAGAGCGCTAAAATTGACAAGTACAAAATACACAAGTGCAGCCAAGTACTCACTGTTAACGAGGTTGAATAATCCACACGTAAATTGTGGTCATTTAAAAAGTCAAAAGTTTCGAAGCAGCTCTGGTTTTAAATGAAGCAGTCTTGCAGTTGGTTTTTACCTTTTACCTTTAGTTTTTTTACATTCACTGAAAACACACTAGTTTAGGTATACTTGTTAAATAAGAGATATCCTAGAAAATATCCTCACAAACTCCTAATAATATTTTCACTTTTAATTTTGCTTATACTCGTGAAAGCTCAATTTCTTCGCCAGGCTTGGATAACATTATCGACAGGATGATTACTCTCCACTACCTACGTATACATAGTACATAATTAGTAGAGAATAGTAGATATTCATGTGTAATAAGCTCAAATTTACGAAAAGAAACTACGCCAAAGACATCGTGGATATCGACCTGACCTCTTGTAAAAGGGGCTGAAAGTCCAGAAAAAGTATTCCCTGGATCCTTCATCATCAATTTTCCCACTGGTCTTTCAAGGCTTTTTTTCCTTCCTATCCAATCGCTAGACTATGTTCACGCTTGCAATATAGGAAGGTATTATAAATCGACCACTTACGAACAGTTTTTGAAATGAATTGCTCATCCAGGAAGAGATTTCGTGGATACGTGGATGCACAGTAACATTCTACTTTAACTTCTGAAACAGCGTAGATCTTCGCACAAGTGATCCTGATTATATTTGGTGTGAAAATAGTTACTCTTCAGCAGGATTCTCTCACTGAAAACTGTTACGATCCTGGAAGAGACCTCAGTTGAAGAAAGCCAGCCCTAAGGCGGTGAACAAACTTACTATATGGATCTATTCCAGGTAACAAAACAACAACTACCAATCCGTCATCTCCAGAAAGCACGACGACCTGTGAGTGAAGCTAATTTATTACATATTAATGTAAATATTTTTATATACCCATGAAAAAGTAAGCCTCACAAAATGTATTCGGCTGGAACTAGCCTTTGAACAACCCCTTATTTCCAGACACTATCCGAGCCAAGACTTTCACACCATCCACGCCGTTCCCAACAACATCTGTGGATCCCACGGAGCTCACTACTACGGAGTTCATTGAGATCATGGAAATTGTAGATTTAACCACCGAACCGGGCGTGGACATCGATGGTACTACTCCAGAAACAGATAGTGGTGAGGGCTGGGATGAGGAGGAAGAAGAAACGACCTCACCGACAATCGCGACGACAACAGTGGATATGACAGAGATCGAGAGTATTCGGAACTCTTTTCGAGTGCTCAAATCCAAGGAGTCAATGGAGACGATTGAAGTAGGGGAGCTACTTGTATCCTTGAATTTTCTAAAAATTGCCTATGTATTTCCAGGAGGATATGAAGACAACCACGTCGAAAAATGTTGACTACGAAGTAACCGATGAAGAAATGGAAGTCGGCGATATGCGAACGACGTTGACGACAACTCCAGAGAGTTTGACGACCACCCACGAAGCATTCACTAGGCTTGAGTGGAGAACTACCACGGAGCCGGCGGTGGAGACCACCCAAGAGCCGACTCAGATTTGTCCTATAGGGGAGTCCATAGGAGGTGGGTCATTACTCGCTCCCTTGTGTCTGCATAACGACTCTTACGTTATACGGATAACCTGGATTGAGGAGGTAGAATAAAGCAGGAATTCACAGCTGAGAACAGCCAAGGAAATTTGTGATTTTGCATCTAGAAAGTTCTCATGTTGTTAGGAAAAATCTATATGTAAAACATAGTAATCCTTACGACCCTCAGTACTCCTAACCGTCCTTAGTTATCCTCGTTCAAAAATCTGTGCGACGCGCGTGGGCGCCAAATTCAAATAATGAAAACCACCTGGAACGAGTTGCAAAACGAGACATCCTAGAAATCCCGCGCAGTGCCTAGGATAGTTGCCCGTGCAAGCCCATGACATCCACGAAAATAATACAAATCTCGACGCAACTGTCACAAAAATGTTGTCATTTCCAGAATGCATCAGCGACCAGTGCCCAGAAGGACATACCTGCTTCAGGAATGCATGCTGTAAGCGAGGATCTCCCGCCTTTTCCCCAATTTTTCGGCTAAATCACTATCGTCTAGGAATTCAGGCATAATCACACCACAAATCAACTGCACCGACACCCTCAAAGGCTGTTTACCTCACCTATGTGACAAGCGAGGATACAAGGAGTTCACAACGTCGAACTGTGCGAAAACATGTGCACGGTGTCACGTTACTGAGCTGGCAAGTAAACTTTTCCATGAAGCAGTTTTATTTAGCAGTATTCTGGAGCCAACTCAAAGCAAATTTCTATTTAGACATCACTGGATCTCATCGGATGCCGAGATCGCCGCTCGGACTGTAAAGAATGGGCAGCTGAAGGATTTTGTGAGAGCTCATTGTACTCTGTACGTCAAAAACTGAGGTTTTGTGGGCAGAGCTGCAAACTTTGTTAGCTGTGCGCATCAGTTGTCTGTCACCTCGTAGAGGTCTATCATTTTTTGTACAAAGGAAGGTCTCCTTGGTATTGTATTGATCGTCTTGGCTGTTTAATTAGACTTTGTGACATCAGTTATGCTGGTAATTTTCATGTTTCAATATGTAAAATTCCATTCTTTGCTAATTTATTTTGATAAATATGAATCCTTCGTGGTAGGGCTGTACATCAAAGTAAACAGTAATCACGGTTTGCTCCAGGGCCAAATAAGAGAAAGAAGATCTTGGTAAGGTTTTCCGGATCGTCTTTGTGGATGGTTCCCTGCACTATGAATCCTTAACCGTTTTCGTAATTTTTGACCATTCCGTTATCCAGGTTCCCGAAAAATCTCGTTGCCGCTCATTCGTGATCAACACCCTATCGATTATCGTTTTTTTTTTCGTGGACAAGCGGTGTCCATTCTCCGTCAGGGCTCCGAGATGCTGGCTGTTTTCATATTTATCCGGTTTCTCTCCAAAAATGCATAAGATTCCTCCTTTTTTATTTTACCCCTCCCTTCTGGTTAACACTCACGGCTTTCCGTTCATGGCTTCATTTGTATGGATTTTGTACTGGGATTTGGAAATTCCCTATGACTAGCGTGTTGATAGAATAATGCATTTGATGCATTCGGCTTTCGAATATTCGATTTTGAATATGTTAACAGTTAAAACGATTAGGGAAGGGAGAGCCTCACACCCTCGGGTGAAAAAACTAGTGGCTGGGGAGCTTTTTCTTCTCAGAATACTGACTTTTTCGAATGAACCTTCGAATTTTTAGTCGACTTAATTGAATTCATTCGATTTTTATTCGGTTAATACTCCACCTTTCATGTAACCAGCAGTCTTCTTCGCGTAACTTATTCGTATAAAAATGATTATCTAATTCAGTTCACACGGTGTTTTTTTTTTTCATTAAGTCCTTGTCTGCTTTTTCATGGATCACATTCCTTTCCCAGGTTGGAGCTCTCTGGCCCATTTGTGCAATTTTTTGCTTAAATTCCATGGATCACATTTCATGGATCACATTCCTAGCGCGTACGAGAGCTTTCTGGCCCTTCTGTGCAATTTTTTGCATAAAATTCTTGGACTTAACCATCATTGAAATGCTATTCGGTGATGGTGTCTGGATAATGAGCCTTCATAAATCCATAAGTGAATGAACGAGAATGCTTAGATAACAGGGATATCAGGGATGTATCCGCTTAGATATCCAGAAACGTTTCGAAATTTTTTCAAAAACTCATTGTACTGCTTCATCAGAGTGCAGTTGTGATTCCATGGATTCAAATAAGTTTATTTATGAGACGAACGCTTCAATCAGAATGTCTTTCATTTGAATAATAAACACAATATAGTGAACATCTTGTAAATAGGTAACGAAGCACTTTGCTTCTTGGAAAATGGCACAAAATCCAGTGTTTTCCAAGAATTTTTGTTATCATTTTGCTCCAATGGAGACTCTCTGGTCATATGCATCTTGATCCGAGTTCGTACAGTGGCAGTACTGATTTCATTCCATTTGCAGGACCGTCTGGAATAAGGATTTTAGAAATCCTAGCGGCAAAAGTGAAATCGAAAGACAGAATCCCTAGGCAGAAACCTCAAGTCATCGCCAAGATGAGGGGCTTTTTGGGCGAAAAGTCATGGAATGAAAACACCAGTTCTATAACTTTATTACGATTGGCGGTGCTATTTGAAAACGTAGGTCTACTTTATGGTAAAGGATAGGGAAATTTGTATAAATTACGCTAAACACACGCTGACAACTGTTCCAGGTCTACTTCTAGCGAAAAGTAGAAATCGTTGATACCATTGTGATGTTCTTCTTGTTGCCTTTGGAAAACATCCGCAGAACTTTGCGACGAACGGTCTTGTTGATGACCATATAGACAACCACTGCTCCTGCTGAAGATGTTAAATTGATGACTCAATTACATAGCTTTAGAGGTTGAAATTTCCGGAATCGGGTTTTGCCTGGTTGCAAGGAAATTTCGTCCAATTAGATCCAGAAGTACCACCACTCTAACTACAGTGAACTATAAACGGTCGTAGACAAGGTCTGGAACTGCGGCGCGGTTTTCCTCTGTGTCTCTGCCCAGCAGGCCCGCTGCCTCGGTGCAGCAGACAACCAGAGTGCCCGCGCCGCGGTTCCGGCCCTTGTCTACGACCGTTTGGAGTTCACTGTAGATCAACTTTACTTACTATTTGAATAAAATTTATCAGCACTGCACTTACATACTAAACTACTTATATTTCTCTTTTTTTTTTTGAAGTTACTGCTGTAAGCTAAATAGAGATAAGTAGTCACATGGTTCACACAGCTCAGCGATATTTCCTGGATTACTCTGTTTCTGCTGAACAGGATTTGATGTCTGCTATGGAAATTAGCCCAACAATCAATCCACAAATGGGAATATGGAGCTAGGACAAATGAGATTACTGCAAAAGAGTAGTTTCCCTGGATATGAGGTGACTGTCGTCCAGACTTGTTAACATCATTTACTTATCGATTTCCTTAGCTGGGTTTGATTGGAAAATGGGAATTTGGAACCTACGTACTGTCTTTCATTAGTCTTGCGTGTTGGACGAGGTCAAAGATGACGCAAGTGCGAGATTTGCGTACCTCATCCTGGACCTCATCCAGTATGCAAGACTAGTGAAACAGACCGTGTGTTTGCTGTGGATGTGACTCTGCAAAGGACCTAGGAGTAGTCCAGAAAAATTGTATGGAGGTGGTACGTTTAGAGTACTTCTATTGGTAAAAACTTCCGGAAGCTCCAGGATATTTAGTGGAGTAAGAAATTCCCACAGAGATTTTCCTACTGTTGATTATTCACAGACTCCTCCTCTTAACTCTATATCGAAAACACTATCAAATCCTTGCATCCAGGCAAAACGAAAAATAATTTGCATGACAAGTTGCTTACCACTTGAAAACTGCCAGAGAACAAGTCCGGCAATAGTCACAGCCACTGGTACTGGGAAGTATAGCATATACACGTAGATAAGCGCCAATGAAACGTTGACGCCACTTATGGCACAACTTTGAATGAACATCTGAAAATTGTAATCGTGAGCACCATAATTTTCCACGGGAAATGGGTTTTTAGTGGGTGCAACGTGGATTTTTTTCCAGAGGAAATCCTTCTCTCTATCCGTAGTGGGCAAAACTCACCTGTTTCTCATATGATGCCATACGATATGCAAAGGTGTGATGATATTTATACAGGAATGACAAGAAAAATGCTATGTACAGGGCAAATGTGGATGTGACGGTTAGTAAGTTGTTACCGGCAATAATCCAGGAATTGTCACCCTGAAAGCAATTTAAAATGGTGAAATCTCTGGTTGTTTCCATCGTAGGTCATGGATTAAGGAGCATGTGGAGTATAAAGTATAATAGCTTTTGGTTAGAAATCAAAGTGTTAAAATTAAATGTAATGGTAAGAAAAAAATCCATGAATTCATCTTTTTACAGTAATCGCATGCGTTCTTGCTTGCTCAAATTGGGTGTGGGTCATCATGAGGCAAAACGAGGCCGGGCATGTTCCTGTTACTGGTCCATTAAAAGGAGGAGCCAATCACAGAGACGTCGCCCGCCCTGTTTCGTCTCATGATGTCCCATCTTCGCTCAAATTATATGAGGAATAAAAGGAATAAAATACTAAGTCAGAGAGGGATTCAATTTCCTGGAGTCATTATCGCTAATCCTTTGCAAGTGCCCAACCATCCCTCAGAAATTGTTTTTATTTCTTCCAGAAAAACATGGCATGTAAGTATTTCCCCCAGGAAGTTGATGTATATAAAGTTGATGCATATAAGAGTCAAATTCAGATTTCTTAGAAAATTTCTGGAAATTCTTTCTAAAACAAGCGATTTCTTTAGAAAATTCCGTTGAAGCAATTCATTTCTCCGAAGTAAGCAGTTCATCCACCCACCTGAAAAACCTCCTGGCTATCATTAATCATAGGATCATATATCCAGGAATAATATTTGGCATTGAATAGGCCTGGACTTGGGAAGAAAAAGAAATTAAGCGCGTAGAGAATGCACAGAAATATCACAACGAAAGCCCGTTTGCCTCCGAATAACATTTCGTGGAGCCTGCGACTCCAGAGGTCCACAAGACGAGTGAAAACGAGGCAGAGACCGCCGAAGCAGGACGCTCCCCAGCAAGCTATAAAAATTGAATGAATTCTAAACTCTAAGAGAACACAGCTCAAGAACTTACAATTAGTAAGGCACCCTAGAAGGTAGATGGGGTATGGACTTGTACAAAATACGACGCCTTTTATGAAGAAGAAACCAGTGAATATTGAGTTAGAAATAAGCATAGCGATGTCGCAAATGCTGAGGAAAATCATAATTTTGTAGACGGGCAGTGCTCGGAGATCACGTTGAATTAGAGCTGCCAAACAGATGAGGTAGAGTGTCTGAAATAAATGAAAATTTTCCGCCGGGGGGAATCACTCATGGAATTTCCAGAATTCTTAATTTTAAAGTCTTTAAGCCGTCTTGGCTACTTTACTAGTTGGAATGGTGGAGAAGCTGTGGCTTTATCTGAACAATTCTTGCTATTCTTGGAGGTATAGGACTTTCCCCTGGATTAGCGCGATTGTGTCAAATGTTCGTTAAACTTTGGGGTTCTAATCTGAACTTGGGACAAAATTAGCGCATTTTCTGTTTTTTTTTTCAGGAGAATTTTGTTCGACTAATCCAGAACAATTCTGGAAAAATAAGCGGTACCATCAGCAATTTGCTGCGCTGCACTGCTTGCCAGAAGAGCTACCACTTCAAAGCAGGTGGCCCAAAAGTGAGAGTCACTGAAGATGGTGGACTCGAAGTTGAAGTTCAACGAAAAGAAAACTTACGATGAAGACAGTCCCGAAGACAATGCAGTAGATTCCAAGAACCATGCTGGGCTCCTCAGCAGTCCTCGAGTAGTTCCTGAAGGTGATCATCCAGAAAATATGGTGATAAGTTTGTAGCAAAATCTCACATACGTGCACCGGTATTTTGGAGGAAATCCTCCATTCACAAGGATATCGTCCATTGGTGAGCCAGTTGACCGAAGCGAATGGTGGATCTGTGAAGAGCACCAGGAGCAGAAAATGACGACGTTCCGATCCTAACAGAGCTTATATAGTTGCCAGGAAGAATGAGGAACACAAGATATACGTCGAGTACAGATTATCTGTTTAGCCCATCAATACTGTCTAATGAACTGGAGGTAGTTGAGTAAAACGAGGCAAATACGTACTGTCGCGACGTGGTTAGCACACAATCGCGAGAAATTTGTTTTGCAGCGTTTTCCGCGTATCCATAAGTGGACGTCTACAGATCCAAGCAGATTAACTATGCGAAAGGAAGGTAATTGGACAGCGTGCCTCCATAAAACTCTTCGAGAACGTCTGGAAGAGCCAGACTTTTGGCGAACTCTCGAAGACAGTCGAGAAGACGATGTCAGCTTTCTTCTGAGTATGGAAAAAGTGTCCGCTACAAGCTTGTCAAAAAATGTTGCTCAATTCATATTAATAAAGCTAGCAAACAAATTATCTACTGAATTATCTCGTTTGTGAATAACAAGTTAGGCGCCGTTACTGATTCCTTACTAATCTATTCAATCTAGTCCAAGTTTCAAAGCTTGGCATTAGAGCGTCTTCTGCTTGGACGGTCAGACTCTAGCGTGAATATTTCACAGAAAGTTAGCGTACTTCCTGAAAAAATTTTGCTGGACTCTGGCACAAATTACACCCTTTACGAATAACTCTTTCCTGTAAATCAACGTTAAGCTCGTGACCAGCGCTCGTGTTATACAAAGAACAGGCTCACTCCAGAGACATGAATGGGCCTTATGAGGTCCTGTGATGCACTTGTATCCTACAAACGCCAAAGGAACTGCTCGGGATAAGGAGAACTTCATGGCAAACCTCCTGTAGAAACAAACGTCCACTATGAACTGTGAGAGCATGGATCTATGTACGGAACACCTGCGGAGCACTAAAACAATTGCCTATTTCTTTGGATAATTACAGAGGAAGCAGAACCTCAGACGCCCGTCGTGACGTAATAACAGCATCTGACATGAAGTCACTTCTAAATGAGGAAGTTTACTGCGAATTATGTACTTATCCACATCGATCATTGGTGCCAGATTATTTGAGACAACCCTTATTTTATGAGTCGATGGATTTTTTTTCAGATGCATCGACAAAATAACTTTTTTGCTTGTCTCAGAAATCTATGCAAAACGTTGCCGGAAGCCTTCCTGGACTACCCGAAGGAGATCCTGGGGGACGTTGGAAGCAGTGAACCCCGAACACTGCATCGCAGGAATTGCACAGCAGAATCTGCGCTTAACTTTGGATCTCCAACGGAGTGGAACCAGCGATAGGGACAGATTCTGCCGGACAGAATCTGTCCATCATCACCAGCGGTCACACACAAGTGCTCCTAGAAGCTCTGTCTCAGACCTATAATCGAGAAATGTTGGAATTTTCCGTGCTTGACCCCAATAAGTGGGCGGGTGGGGTAATTTACGGATATATTAAAAAATTTAATCCCTCGAAAATCTTTCAGATACTACAGCTGCGACTATAATTTGCCCCTGGACGGAAATCAAGTCCGTGAATTTGTTTCCTGCCCTTACACGCAGTAAAATGAGGCACATGACCCGAGCAAATATCAAAGGAATTGAAACCTCGATTATGCTCCAAAAATCATTCAATTTCGAGATGAAATGCTGAGGACATCGACCGTGTTCCGGTCATATTTCCGTGAAAAAAAGTGACGAATTTCTCTTTGCAGCTGTGCTTATTAACGCTCTTGTATTCTTAGTTGTTTACTACTACGTAACTACTTGTTGGTCTCAGAATGATGAATTCCTGCAAAGAAGGAAGAGGAAGCAAAATTTAAATTGCAACGTTCTGATACATGCAAAACTGCTGATTTGATGTGACGGTCTATGTAATGTCGGGGTAAGCTGTTGCTTTACTGGTTTCCTCTGAGTAATCGATATATTGATCGGTGCTGCCTGTGTAGTGGACCGAATCAATGGGGGGGGGGGGCAGAAACATTATGCGGTGAACCGAACATAAGCTTAAATTTGATCACTTCTACTTTTTTTGAAGTGTCGTTAAATAGTATGCCATGTGAGACATGTTGAGTAATGTTATCACGAGCAACCTGTGTGCGTTTGTCTGTTTGTTTGTCTGTCTGTCTGCCATTCTGTATGTTTGTCTGTCTGTTTGTATGATGCGAATAAGCGACCTTCATTCGAATAATAAACTGGAACAATGTGAGACTAGTTTCCTATACAGTATAAAGCACTTAATAAATCTGTGTTATTTCTGATCTCTTTTTAGGATTTCTACTATTTATGCAACTTCTTCACAGTATAGCTCAAACTAAACTACTTGAAACATTACGGATGAATCCATAATTTCTCGTGTTGTAGTCACCACAGCAGTAATAGTGCTATCATATAAAATGAGCATTCAGGGGAGTTCAATGACAACACAGTACACGACCGGAAGTATCCATAAACTATATCAATTACTATGCTTGATTCAAACTAATTTACCTAGGCATGAACTAACAAATACGTCAATTCTCCGACATCATGTATATATACAGATAAATTCTCACGAAACATCTACAGAGCAAATCAGGACCTCATTCAGCGTCTACCTCATTGCCAGGAATAAGCCGTCGATAACACCGAAGCTGTACTAGTCTTCTTCTTGATAAACATCCTCAGAACTTTATCACGGACACTTTTGTTGATGCCGATGTAAATAACCGCCGCTCCTGCTGAAGAAGATGCATTTTAGTAGGAAGAATAAAAAATTGTAGGAGAATGCCTGTAGATGAGGGTGTGTTGCTCCATGTGGGGAAATTTGAGTGGTCCCAACAGGCGCGACTGGGACACTGGAACACTTTTTCCAGGAGTTTTGTGCCTATTCTTCCTCACGAATGTTCGAATTTCACTAGATGAAGTGGAATCGTGGGTAAGAGGATTGAATTGAGTTTGGAGCAGGGATGAACGGTTTATCCGTATCCAGTTGACCATTTAGCCGTTATCCATAGGCTTTAGGCTATCCGTTATCCGCACCGTTATCCGTTATCCAGGCCTTTACCTCCGGATAAAGGTCCGGATAAGGAAGGAACTGCTCTCAATTTGCAGTTTTCTTCATGGAAGACAATCGTCAGCGCGTTTTTCGTCAGGTTTCATCAGTTTAGACACTTGGGGTAAAATATGATTAGGTGGTACAGACCTTAAACTTTTTGCTTTTGGTCAGGAAATGAAAAAGTCCAAGAGATTCTCTGGATTGCTGTTGTGGGTGGTGTCCTGTACGATGGAGCCCTGGCCGTCATTCGTTATCCGGTATCCGTTATCCAGTCGCTATATTGTATCCAGTTGGCTCATCCATTATCCGGACCTTTATCCGGGTATTGGGAATTGCCGTATCCTCTCATACGTGCTGTGGAGGGCTAGCAGACACTACAGAAGGCTCGGTGCTAAATTTTGAAAATCCTGATCACGATCCTATGCAAATTTTTATCATGGAAAGCAAGCCCGCAATCAGGCGGTTCCGTCCGATTCTGGATCCACTTTCCACTACGTATTCTAACGTTATTATCAGGATTTTCATACATACGACCCCTAACCAAAGAGATTTTTGGAAGTTTTCAGAAATTGCTGGAGAATGGATATTCAGGATTACGGCGAAATTTTCCAGCACCATTTTCCTGCTTCTAACCAGAAAATATTACTCACCACTTGAAAACTGCCACAGAAAAAGTGCAGAGATTGTAATAGCGAATGTTACTGGGAAATATAGCATGTACACGTACAAAAGAGCCAATGTAACGTTGGCTCCACTTATGGCACAACTTTGGATAAACATCTGAGAAGTGAAGTGTACTGGCAAAGTCAACGGAGTTTTCTATAGCAGATAATTACCTGCTTCTCATGAGATGTCATTCGATATCCATAAATGACAGTATACTTGTAAAGGAATGAAAGAAAAAATGCAATATATAGAACAAAAGTAGATGTCACTGTTAGCATGTTATTTGTAGTAATTAGCCAAGTAACGTCGGCCTAAAACACGTTCACGATTAGTGTATACTCCATTGATAAAACTACAGAATTTAATTTGTAAAGTTGAATTTTTTCTTGGAAAATCCGCCGGCACATCGCTTACATGGCAGGGCATTCAATTTCAAGTGGAATGGGAAATTTATGCTAGTCTTATCCATGGAAATGAACTCATTCCTTGGGAAAAGATTACATTATCATTGAAATTCAGTGCCAGTTAAACAAAATGTAGATGGTTCTTGGGTTTTTCTCTCGTTTTCTGGCGACATATCCATAAAAACATTCGTGCGTGTGGCTCAGTGGTAGGGCGGTCGTCTATGGATCTGTAGATCGCAAGTTCGAGTCCCGGAATCGCCCGGGTTTTTGCATCTTCTAAAATCTCGCAAAAGAGCTCTGGCAAATCTTGGACAGTGCCTCAGGTGATAACATGTCCTGATGGCTCAATCGGTAAAGCGTCTGACTATCAGTCAGGCACTCGCTGGTTCGAGTCCGCTGGAGATCCAAAGTTCAAGGGCCAGTCCCGTAGTGTTCGGGGTTCACTACTTAATACGTCCCCCGCGATCTCCAGAGCTAGTCAGGGATAAGGGCATCCTGGATGGAACAAACATTTTTTGAAAATGTTTGAGAATCCTGCCAAACATGAACAAGAAGATAAAATCCATGAAATTTTCGAAAATATTGATTTTATACTAAGTGGAAAATGGAATAATTGGAAGTTTTACTTTTCCCGCTTCACATTGATGATTTGTAAACAAATCTTCTTTCAGGGCTTAGAGGTAACATGGACTTTTTCTGGGATGGTTTTCCGCAGCAGCTAACTATGGATTCTAAATGGATCCTGAATCTCGTCGTTTCTGCTCCATGCTGTAAAAACCTCCAGGCTGTAAAATTCATGGAGTTTTCAGGATATTGATTGCCATCAGATCCTTTATCAGCTTTCTATCATTATATATTCTTCTATTACTCTTGATCACTCCAAACCTGGCAGGATAAATTTGAAGAACTCTGGAGAACATGGGGTGGCTACCCAATTCAAGCACCATATTCCAGGCGATGAGGAAGTTGAGCCCTTCCTACTTTTTCGTTTTTAATTCTTAACTTCAAGATTTTATCATCTTGGCATTATTTGACAGGGGGACGTGGATTACCTGACAACCAAGTCCTTTTGACAGGCGAACGTTTCAGCATCTTCCAACAGATTTTTATGTGACGGCTTAGGGAAGAAGTTTCTTCTTTGAATGATTTTGTTTTCCATACCCAGATATTGATTAATTCTGGGAAGAAATAAGTAGTTGTTATTAGTTTCAAGTAATCGAGAATAAACTGAGTATTCCACGAGTGTTCTATGATCCTTTTGGGAAAACAATCACTGCTTACGTAACACTAACCAATTTATATTAGTTATCAGAACAAGTGCAGGTGCATATAGCTGTTTATCAAATAAATCCCACTTCTCACCTGAAAAACCTTGCCGCTGTCGTCAACGACGGGATCAAAGAGCCAGGAATGATATTTAGCATTGAACAAGCCAGGACTTGGAAACAGGAAAAAGCACATGGCATAGAGCAGACAAATCAGGATAACAGCGTAGGCCCGTCGACCGCCAAATAAGAAATTGTGCAAATTGCGACTCCATAGGTCTATGAGGCGAGTGAAAACCAAGCAAAAGCAGCCGATGCACGATGCTCCCCAGAATCCTTTAATATCTGGTTTGAATATGGACAACACATCGCTCAACTTCGGAACGTACCATTCGAAATGCATCCGATAACATACATTAACAGTGGATTGGTGCAGAAAACAACTCCTTTTATGAAGAAGAAACCAGTAAGTAATGAGTTGCATATGAGGTGAACGATGTCGCATACGCCCAAAAGAAACATAATTTTATAGACAACCATTACTCGGAGGTCGCGTTGAATCAAAGCTGCTAGGCAGAGGATGTAGAGAGGCTGAAAGTGAGGTAGTATTTTTATCATCAACTCGCTATCTGAGGTAGTTTCCTTTCATCATCAACTCGCTATCGTCTCTCGCGTTAACAATCACAAAGTTAGGAAAAGAATTTGATGTGAACGCAAATTTTCATTGGCGGGCGTACGCATAGGAAGCGTTAAACGTGCTTGCACCCCTCCGCGGTCTGCCGCGCCGCACCACCTACGCGCCGCGGCAGGCCGCGCGGACTCACGAAGTCTGGCTGAGGTCGGCAGTAACCACTATGAAGTGGCTAACCAATCAAATTGTCTGGACGCGATTACTCTCATATTAAATGTGGCCCCTACGATTAGAAAAAATGTTTTTTCAGCAAAAATAACAACGTTCAACTCACAATGAATACGGCCCCGAATATCATACTATAAACACCAAGAGGGATGTTTGGCGGCTCCATAGTCCTTGATTCATTCCTGGAATTGGTTATAACGAGGACATAACAGTGGGCGTTCAGTACCAAGCATACATACGTGCACTGGTACTTCATTGGCAAGCCGCCATATATCAGAAGTTTGTCCATAGACGAGGTAGGTAACTTTTCAGAGCAAATCGAAGATTTCTGGATCGCACCTGGAACAGCAATCAGAGGACAGTAGCCCTGTCTCAATATCTGCCGAAAAAAAGGCTTCTATAAGAATTTCTTTGGGTTAAAACCAAACAAATTTGCCCACTGTTAACACGGGCGTCAACACGTTTGCCCCACGAAATCCCAATGACGCCTCCAGGTCCTGGATCGAAAAGATGCCGCCGTTAAACTGATGATGTAAGAGCACGCTGGAAAATGATTACTGAATTATCTCGTTTGTGAGCAACAGATTAGTTATCATCAACATCCCCATAACAAGTGATGCCTTATTTGCTTCACACTGCAAGTGAACTGTGGAAAAGAAATTGTCAACTTCAACGGTTAGACTT
This sequence comes from Ancylostoma ceylanicum, assembly GCA_000688135.1. NCBI lineage: Eukaryota > Metazoa > Nematoda > Chromadorea > Rhabditida > Ancylostomatidae > Ancylostoma > Ancylostoma ceylanicum. The sequence goes on from JARK01001618.1 coordinate 280,401, forward strand.
AGGCTTAGGCTTAGGCTTAGGCTTAGAAGATACTAAAGGAATTGAATCAGGAAATGCTCTTCTGAGGATAATGTCAACAAAGAACGAAGAAAAGCGGCTGGTATGAAGCATTACTAAGGGAGAGTGTGGGAAGGACCGCACCAATCTCATATTCAGAGCAAAGCCTTGTTGAGACAAGGAGTCGTATAGGGACATCTGTCTACAAGGAGACAAGTAGTGCGTGGGGCAGCTTTGTTGCATCGTAAAATGTGGTTATTATAAAGTGCTCGAAGAACTCCACGTCTCAATTAAACGTCTCTATCATAATTTAGAGACAATGCTTGAGAAAGGGCACTCCTATTGTCGAAAAATTGTGCAGGACGACGTCAGGAGTAGCGTAGTATTTGCAATAGTTGCACTTGCGTTACAGGTTCGGCTCACTGATGTGACCTCAAACGTGAAATCATAATTCCTTATTTTCAATTACTTCTGTGGCTGCCTTCTTCTATTCACGTCCTTACACTGTATCTTTGCTTCACACTGTATCTTTGCTTCACTTTGGTTCCTTTTAGGCCTTTCAAACTAACAAGGGGAAGGATACTATACTTTGGACCGAATAACGTATTCGAATAAAAAATTCGAATAAACATTCGAATTCGAATAATTCGAAATTCGACTATTCGAAAAAGTACATTTTCGAATTTATTCGAAATTCGAATATTCGAAAAAAGTGAATTTTCGAAATTATTCGAAATTCGAATATTCGAAAAAAGTCCATTTTCGAATTTATTCGAAATTCGAATACTCGAAAAAAGTGAATTTTCGAATTTATTCGATATTCGTCTATTCGAAAAAAGTCCATTTTCGAATTTATTCGAAATTCGAATATTCGAAAAAAGTCCATTTTCGAATTTATTCGAAATTCGAATA
>JARK01001619.1:9991-22658 GCA_000688135.1 Ancylostoma ceylanicum
GGGGGGGGGGGGCTCTGCTTCCGCCACTAGCAGGTACGAATATTCTTAGATCGGGTGTGTGGAGGGTAAGTAAATCAACACAGAAGCGATTGGAAACGCAGACCATCCAGACCACGTCAACATATCCTTCGAAGCGCGTTTATCCAGTTGAATAAAGTGTATTAGAGAAGTGCTCAGAACTCCGTGAGAAAAAAAGTTGCCATAAGCGCTTGTCACTTCAGTTTGTGTTAGGATAAAAAAGGTGAACATCAGCTGATTGCTCCTATGTAAATGGAAATTCATTTACTACTATGGACATCATTCAGTTGAGATTAAAGTAACCAAAAATAAGCCAACGTTTCTACTATTGATGGAGCTCGGCTGTTCAGCTGTTATTTAAGCTGTAGTCGAGGTTGGTAACAGATTTAGGTTGGCCAAATCGCTGTCTTCAGAGCCAAAAGTGAGCGGTGGGCGCTTCGACAAACCAGCTTTCCGATCAAATCTCTCCAGATCATGCAAGCCAGAGTCCGTGTCAAATTTTCATTACCTATTTATGTAGCTCAAAGAAGCAATGCTTACCTTTTTCATGTGACACCAGCGATGTTACAACCTTAATGACGGCTAACTACCCACTCGAGAATGACTTAGACGCCTCCTTCCGATTAGTAGAGCAGTTTAAATTATGGGAAGGCTCGCGGATAAAGAAGGGGTTTCTTCTTCGCTGTTCATTCTCAAATTTTTCCGCTACAGTACACGCAGCCTCAAAAGTTTGCGAGGTGATGTCCCGGGTTCTTGAGCCAGTTTTTTTCTTTTTCGAAATTTCGAAATTCGCAGCAGTGTTTCACCTTCTGGCTGCCACGAGGGATCATATTCAAAATATAGAGTCTAAAAATAGTTAAATTATAGTCTACTCACGAGACCAACGCCACGTGTCTGTAGGCACGTCGAGACACTCAGTGCCGACTTTGAATTGCGAAGGCGGTTATCAGAGAAAGGTTCTGCAAAGAAAGACATTCCGCTTCCATTTTTTGCACTTACGGGATGCAAGCGAGAACTAAACTGGGAATGGATCCAATTTGTGACCACTTTATACATGTGAGCCAAGAACGGCATAAAAACCGCCTCAGCTATTAGGATAGGACGTTCCAATCATCCAGCTCAGTCAGAAAATCTCGGAAGGATTTTACAGAGTATAATACCCATGTTGGGACGGATTTCCATGTTGGAACGGAGAGGAAATGGAAATACTACAAAATTTCATCCTTGTGAGGTAAAACATTGAACGTATACAAATCGCACAAATGCCACAACACCAAGGAGCGGACTAGAGAAAGTCATGGGTGTAAACCCGGAAACGCTCTCAAACGAAGGTGCTTAGAAAACCGCCCCACAGTTTGGGCTCCTGATACAAACAAGGCCTTCGAACCACTCGTTTATGCAGTCACTAAGCGGTTGCTATTGCAGCACAATATCATCAGTGTCACATCAAAAATTTAGGTATTTTGTCTGTGGTTAGATCTATGATCAGAAAACAAGCAGCGATTTCTGTTTGCTTGGTTCTGGGCAGATTCAAAAGGACAGCTGGCTCGCAAAATCGTTCATTTCAGGCTCCTATGACGGCGATTTGCGGAAGCATCAGCTGATATTAGCCAGTAATTAGCTTCGTGCGGGGAGGAATCACTTGCAATTTATTATGTTTCTATAGTGGTATTGCAATCTACTTCCATTTTCATGCAAATCTCCGAGAAATATGCATCTCAGTTGGATTTTTCCAGCTGAAGAGGAGCACTGCTTTTACGAGCAAAAACGAAGGCTCCTGCTACGGAGCCAATGCATCGCTGTTAGGCACAAGGGCATGGCATCTTTGACTTGATGGCTCAAGGCAAAAATTAGGTACAATACATGAGGTTGATGCAGAGGCTCTGTCGGATTTTTCCTTTCACCATTCACCCCTTTCAACATTACAGACAGCACCCACGGAAATTTTCAATTTTGAATTGAGTCGCCTACCGTGTAGCCGGCTGCTAGTAAATCACAACGGTAAGTTGAACACAAAAAATAACCGTCTACCTGCGGAGATACTGCCGTGGACACGGATGCGAGCGTGGCCATTTTGGTGTCCGCCACGCCAGCTAGCGCTACCGACTTGCCCTGTTTATAGTTTTTTCTTAAAATGCGACGCAATGGGCCGGAATTCGCGTCGCGCTTGCTAGCAGAAGCGACGCGGTGATCTCGCCGATGTTGGAGCCTGGATTAGGTTGTTGCTTCTTTGATTTTCTTGCTGCTTCGGTCTGAAACTTACGGAACTAGACGACGTATCATAAGAACATTTAAACGTTGACGCTTACGCCAAATCGAGCTACGTGTGTAATTCTGCGTGTACGAACTTTAACATGGCGTAATCGCGCGACACGACGGCTTCGTTACCCGTCGCTTCGCGCGTGTTGTAGCCGTCGCCGCGATGCCATCGTCTCGCGAAAAAGTATAAACACTCCTTACAGTGTAGAGTATGAAATGTACATCATCCGCAGGATTTCGTGGCGTTACGCGCATATACCCTCGCCGGAAAACTCGTCCGCGCTTTGGACGCATGGAAAACGGTACCTTCATTTCCCGTCTTCTGGCGCGTTTCGCGCTGTTTCATCACTGCCTATGAGTTCATCGTCCCTGAAAATCTCGAAATTCAGCGAAATCTCCAAAAGAAAGATTTCCGCGAGAGCTGCCTTTAACAGTCCATGACCTGCGTCGTTAAGGATAAAAGGATAAAGTGGTCGGTGTTGATCAATCCCGTCATGCCACATGTTCGACTTCATCTGAGCATCGTAGAACCGTTGAATGCGTGTGTACCCTATACAGTGACTTGCGGGGGGCATCCGATGAGCCAAGTCAGTGCTTCATCCTCCCAGACTCCTCTGGTACCAATTTACCGACCCCGGAGGGATGGATGGCTTGGTTGGCCATGGGCGCGCGATCGAACCATCGACCGTGTGCGTGCGCAGCGAGCCTCTTACCACTGCGCCACACGCGCCCAACCTGCGTCATTACTGTGATTAATAGGATCCATTGCTTATTTCGTGAACACGTCTCTTCGCACAAACTCGGGAAATTGCGAAACTAAGTAATAGGAGGCTGCAATTTCCAGTACCTAATGTGTGGCGGTTTTTCACGATGTAGGAGATTCAGGAGACAGTCACATGACAGAACTCCAAGAGAGTTTGATAGGTGGCGAACTGCTTGCTAGCAAATTTTTCGAGAATTGGAGCCAGCTAGAAGGTGATGTCGCAGAAAATGGACTCTGAGCATCCCGAATGTTTTTTGGAATAACGTTCGCGAATTTTTGAAGAAGATAATGCTAGCAGGTTCGGATAGACCCATCGAGCTAGGGTTCTAGGAAAATAGAAGAAAATGCATGAAAAATGTTATCTGTGCTACTTTCGGTACTAGCCCGTTGTGACAGCGGAATAGGTAGTGAACTTTGGGCTGGAATTCACGAACACATAACCAGGTAAAAGCAGGTCAAGAAACTCACTTCGACGGTCTGCTCTGCGTCTCGTAACATTGTGTTGTCTATAGGATAACTAATGACAGTAACCATAGTTGGCTTACGTGGTTGAGGTTTCATGAATCTCTAGCTTTGGACAGAAGATGTTTCCAGGTGAATAGCTTGTGTGCTAGCGAAAAATCACAAAGATAAACAGTAAACCGATGACCGATGTGTCTGTCAATTTCCAAATAATTTATGACTCATAAATGCAATAGAGGCAGCTTATAACTGCAACACAGAAGAGCAGTAATTGTTCTACAAGTACATTTCCACATTTATAGATGTTAACGCGTTCGCGACCGCGTGCACGACCGATCGTGCGCTATCCATTTAGTGTCATATCTTTATGAAATGTCCACAGTTAGTTAATTCCTTCATAGTGGCGTATTAGAAGATACACAAGAGTATTACACACGCAAAGGGCAATGGAGACCTTCTCTCAAACTTTTTCGTTAGATTTTTCGTACAAGAACAGCTGGAAGAACAATAAACTTAAGAAAAAATTCTAAAAACGACGAATAGGTACACAACAGGAATGAAAGGAATCTTCGAGAACTACGAAAAAAGGATAACTTTTATATGGGAAGGAAAAATCGCTACCGCGTGGGACCACGTGCTCGACCGGTCGAACATGGGACCACGTACGCAAAAGCGCGTATGTCGCGAAGGCCTTCGACAACGACCTTGTGTCGAAACGTAAGGCGTTCTGACAGCATGAAGGGCTGTCCGTATCAAATCGTGAGGCAAAAAAATTACAAGATTAATTACCAGAGCTTGCTTACGTAAATGGATCAAATGACGTGAGATCTATTTCTGAATAGAGTTTTTTGGAGGAATGACGGGTGAACTGAGAGTACAGGAGTTCCGGAATTTGATCTTTGGAGGCGAACGCTTTCAAACGCTAATCAGGCTTGTTCTGAGGGGAGAGATCAACATCTCATGGGAATCTACCCTGTCAAGATTGCCTGTATAAGAACAGAAATAACACAAATAAGTATCATACGAATCATTTTACTAAAGCGTTCTAAGAACAGAAGGAGTGTGGATGAACTGCAGGGACCACAGAGCCAGAAGTTGTCAGCAATGCGGCACTACCCAAATGCGATTAGTTCATTTGAGTAAATTCTCGGCAAACAACGCAGAATCTGCCGTCTCACACTGAGTATAGCGAGGAGGGTGAGACAATGCTAGAGGTCCACGAAACGCACTGAACACGTCCACGGATGCGAACGAGTCCACGTCTAGGTGAGAACAAAGGTCCGTAGAGCTTGAGATCCTCCACGGCTACTTCCTGCTACAGCTGTGAGCTTCAGTCAACACAACGACGCCATCACAAGGGATGTGGTGGTGGCTGCAGCCGGCCAGCAGCCAACAACTGCCGGCTCATTGTTGGCGAGCGTTTCGGTTGCATTCGCCTGATGAGGTGCTGAAAAAGAGGCCCCGCCAGAGTGTGAATATGCGACAAATTGAACTCGACACAACTTAATAAGCGCTCCGGAGCGCTGCTGTCTTTTTTCGAGCAATAATGCCGTCCCTCGCCAGATGATTCCTGCATCTGCTGACTTATAGCTGAGGATGACAGCATAAACTGCTGGGTCTCCCGTGCCCAACTCGGGAAACCAGGAGTCATGGGCGTGGAAGCGAGTGGATGATCTACTCTATTGAGAAGGGTCTTCACTGTGCTCCTACACGCTAATGAAGACGTCTTCATACTGTTACTTCACATTTATGAAGACGTTTTGAGAGGCTTCAGGGCCGGAGCAGCATTTCCATCGTCAGCGGTATTCTCACCATCACTATGATCGTAGACGAATTAATTAGTCGCTAGTTTTGCCAGTAGAGAGTTATCATCAACGATGGTCTATGTACTCTTAACTGATGTTTTGGGACACAATTTTATTCAATGCATTATGACCATAAAAGCTTAGCTCATTCTTACTGTGCTATTCTTGTTCTCAATTTTTATTGTATGGTACAGAGATTAATATGATGACACGGTCTCGGCATTACGTTCTTCAGAGGATCGCCCTGTTAAGAGGAATAAAAGTGGTCGAGGTCATCAAAGTCCTCCTCACACCCATTTATTTAACTCATTCAGATCTTCAACACTACGCTTACAGTTCACGGACGAACTCACCGACCCAACTCACTACGAACTCAACCCAATCAACACGCTTCCACTCTCCGATTAATTCACTAAATACCATTACTTCAGTAAATACCATGGGCATCTAGCACTTTTACTCCGTAACCCATTCTGGACCGCAACGCTATTTTTGTATGCTTACGACATGTAAGCGTAGATACGACAGCAGAGAATAGTCTTTATCTTGATCTACGTAAATGTACACTTCTCATTTTTATAAAAATGCGTAGATACAAAGTACAGGGCGCAGTCGCGACCTCACTTAAAAAGAAGGAAGTATTCAGAATCTTCTCACGAAGGTTCATCAGCTGTAGCTGGCAAAAATTTTGATTGGATTCATTTTTTTTTCGTTCGTGAAAATGACCTCATGGGAATTTGTGCCGAAGGAAAATTGTCATTCCCGGGAGAGTATGTTTTTATCGGAGGCCTATCAATGGAACTATTTCATTGGTCAGAAAGTCCAACGACACTATGATGCTAGCGCTTTGAGGAGGGCGGCATCTCAGTGGAAAGCCGACCACGTCCTATTTTTTTTGGAAAACAAGCTCAAAAAATACCCTGTAAGTGTTCCAGGACTTCTTGACCAGGCCAACAATTTCGTTCATAACCTTTTCTACTATGCTTCGCCTAGATAACACATTCAACAGGGAGAAAACACATGTGCAACTGATGACTGTAAGACAGAAGGAGGAAGATGAAGGGAGGAACCTCATCAGGAGTTAGATTAGTTACACTTCTGGTATGATATCCAACCACAAACTTTCTTCTAAGAATCGTCGCTTTTGCTTGAACCCTTGTGATCTCTCTGGAGCAAAAATTGTAGGTATTCGGCTGCTTTTTGGTAGTGAGTGCCTTCGTTTATACGCCAAATTTCTAAGCGTTGGTATGACGAAAAATGCCCTTCCCAAGCAAGGATGCCTAGAGCGCTGTTTTGGCCTTGCGGAACTGGGCATCTGTCGCCTCGCAATCATGCGATTTCGTGGCTAAAGCCATGCTGACAGGACAGAAAACCCAATACAACCTCGAAAAATGTCTACACTGCGCTCATTTACATCTAAATGCATAAAAGAACTGGGGAAACTGGACAGTGCTGCCAAAAAAAAATGCCGAAATTTGGAACATAGCTCATAAGAACAAGTTTCGCTTGAGGGTGACTAGGATTTTCGCTTCAGAGCTTGATCTCTCAGCAGTGGGGTTATGGGAAAGCGCTACCTCTCAGAACGGCGCATTCATCCATTACTAAGCGTAGCGAATTTAACTGCACGGGCCAAACCAGACAAGGAATCAGCCTTTTCAAATTCAGGCTGCCATGAGCAGGATAGAATTTCATGTTTAGGGTGGCTCAAAAATGTGGCGACACCTTTCGAGCTTCAGCCTCTTCAGTATACCTATTTGGGGTGGCTGCTCCTTTTTTCAGGCTACAATGACTATTTGTTGGCCCCAAATTTGCACTTTCAAAGTCCGCATATAGGACGAATAAATTTTTGATGATCACTGCCATTGCAGAGAGCCAACATCTATTTTTATAGCAGTGGTGTTTCGGCAAGCTACATTTTCATATTGCTGACAATGTCGAGAAAATCGAATAACACAATGATTCGTAGGCACAGAGAGTTGGGGTCACATTCTAGTAAGAGGGAAAGTGTAAGGTTTGATACGAAACACAGGGGAACTAAAAAAAAACGCGAAGATTTCAGCGATTTTGAGGGTTAACTTTTGAAATCCACGAATCTTCATTCACTGACTCGTTCAATTTGTTCGACATTGCAGGCATTGACTTTATCAGATTTCGTAGGGCAGTGAAATTTTTTCCAAACTTAAAATAGTGAAGTTAAACTTTGCTAGCGTGTCGTCATGAGTAATAATCGTAAATGCAAGGACCATTACCAAAATTATTTTCTGTTTATTATTTTCTATGTAACAGCAGATGAATATGATTTTTTCGAATTTAATGCTCAATCGTAAACTTAAATGCGATGTCATTGTCTAAAACGAAGCTGAATGGAATCGTTCTCTAACAATGAGCAATTCTTGTCTCTGTTATCTCCTAATCACTCTGTGGTATAACGAAATGACACCGCTTGAGCTGTCGAATGAGGAATCTTCAAATATTCCTGCGGCTTTACATAGCTTACGTTTGATTTCATGAGATCCCTTCAGATCGAGGAGTTTTAATGTCTCCGTTCACAGTTGTTGCCACAGAGAACATACGTATGCACCTACTGGCACGCTACCTCTATTCCTAGTGGTTGTTTACCATATGCAATATGGTAAATGACTATTGGTAACGAACTAGTGGTAGGATATAATAAACCTAATTCTTGTGCGGAACTGGAAAAGGTGAGAGGAATGAGATCGTCTGCCACCGCGAAAGTGAGCAGCGCTCAAAGAATTTACGCTGTTTTCTTGTTCAGTGGTCACCCGTTCAAGTCGGGTAACCACGCCCTCACGGGAGGCTCCGCAAATAAGGTCTTGAGGCCCGCTCAAAGTTCCTCGAAGTTTATCAAGGGGAACGCATTGCTCATCCTGAACTGTCCTTCATGGGAAAACAACATTTTATTACAGGAAAGGTCACTGGCGACATAGGCTCAATTAGCCGGATTAGTCACTGTTTTGCTCTAAGAGATTACATTTAATGTTCTCTGTGATTTACAGGTGTTTGGCTTTGTAAGGAAAATGAACGAATTCTTAATTCTGAATCTAAAACAAAAGTGATTTTATGGCCAGTACAGCAATATGCAAGTCGAATTGACCATAACGATGTTCAAAAAATTGCAGGAGTCATTAAAACTGATTTCCGAGAACTTGAGAATCTATTGCTTTCAATAGCAGAAACCAGTGGTGGGATTCCTTAACGTCCCGGAAAACTTTCGAGTTTCCCGCTCACCCTGAGGGAGGAGATTCTCGGTCAGAAGGTGGTACATTCTACTATGTACCCAAAACATTATTCATCCTTTTTGACTTCGGCGAGTCGCTTGGACAAGGTAATCCACTATTGCTTGGACAACTCGTCTACGTACGTAAGACCGCGTAGGTGCCTTTCCGGCAGCGTTCACGAATCCCATCAAAGAAGACACTTTCGAGGTTCCTCCCAGGAAGGCCTCAGCCGCTCTCACTCTTTCTAACTCAGCGAGCGTGCTTCATAGCACTGCTTACACTCCTCACTTTTTGTTTCGTTTATTTCATAAAAAGATGCCGTTCATTTCATACCGTTCTAAGATAGGATGACATGAAAATTCGGGAAATAACTAGCAAGTAGAGTGAAATCTTTACGAAAAGAGGTAAAATGGTTGGTGTTTAGCCCAAAACCACAAAGAATGGATGGATTTCGAACGAGTTCGAAGCCATAGGGCGGCTTTCACTGAATTCTCTGTTTATGTTTGTTTTTCATTCACTAACACAATGGCTTTTAACTCCACCTTAAAGGCAGTGTGCCACCTCGTTCTCGGATCAGAGGTGTTGACATATTCTGAACTAGCTCGACGGATTGATTTCAGTGATATATGTGAAACTACGGGGCCCAAGAGATTTTCGTTAGTAGCAATAGTCCGTTCCCTAACTGGAAAATGAATGAATGAATGAATGAATGAATGAATGAATGAATGAATGAATGAATGAATGAATGAACCAGTGAAACATTACTCTATCGAAATGTAAACGACTGCCTAAAACACCTGAACTCAACTCTCATAGAAGAGTTTTGCCTGGCGGCCCGTTTCTCTTCCGAATCCATGTATGTACTAGTCGTCCGAGGAAAGGCATAGCTCGGAATAGAACTGAACGCAGTACTGGACAAAAGTTGAGGCAGAAGTACCCAGGAGAATAATGAAAAGACACCCATGAGTCACGTCCTGTTTAGGAGGCCGCCTTTGTTGACTCCCTGCACAACCTACTTGTTGAAATTCGTCAAACAGTAATTACGAGTAAGCAAATTGTCGATATGCAATACCTATAATTTCTCGCAGTTCCCGCGAAAACAAGCATCGTATAAACAAACAATGGACAATTACTGATGAAAACAAAAATAAATACATCGTTGTAGGCTGCATTATTGTGATTTAAAAAATTTCGAATTTTGAGAGAACATACAGCCCCTACACAAGAGGAGGCATTCTCATCGGAAAAAGTGAGTCAGCTGCATGAATTGAGTGTGTGAGTAGGTAATTTGCAAATACATCGAGTTAACTACAAAACAGGGCAATAGTGGCAATAATGGGCCATGTTGGCTAGAGTGGGAGAGGAATATGCGTTCTTTCCCTTGGGCAGCAACGGACAACGATGAATGATGTCGAATGTTCTTCTAAGCACAGTGTTGAATAATAGCAACCTTCGGACAAAGGGGCAACTGCTAGGAACTGACTTTTGCGCGTTGAGCATGCGAGAAACAATATTTATGTTCAGTGGAAATGAAAAATCTCCGATATATTCAATGGAGATACAGTTCACTAGAAAAAACATAAAAGAAAGTACCACACCAACAAAAGCCACATTTGGTAAATAAACAAAGTATGAGAAAGAGTCTAGAGATTTCGATAGTGGTACTACCATTTACTGTGGTGATATTTACATACTTCTTACTCTTTTTCACCACAAGATTGTGTAAGGTTGGCGATTATTTATATTTCAGTTCATAAAATTTAAATTCAAAAATGCAGTAGGTGAAGATCTCTAGAGGATACTCAAGAATCATGGCTGCATAATCACTTATGGGATGGTAGTGAACTTCTTGAAATGACGATGAAACGAGCTGAAGGTCGTGGTTATCTGTCAGGTTTGATCTGCAACCACGAACAAGCCACGAGCTTACCGGTAACCGTGATGCTTGAATGAAGAGGCTTCAGGAAAACCTTCCAAACATCGAGGGTTTCGAACTCTCAACCATCAAATACTCTAGGTCCTCAGAATGTACTGACACACAGGGTGGCTGAAAAGTATTGGCGCGCGCAAAAACGCTATATTCTTGAAAGTAAACGCTCAGGGATGGCATTTTTTGTCCCAGTGAGTCAGAAATGTTCCAAATAACACTATATAAACGAATTGCTCGAAATGTTCACACCTGATTCCCACACAAGCTTCAAAGGTGCGATCGCGAAAATGGAGATGCGCCGCAGGTTACCCTGACCTGATTCGTCCCTATCTCTGCGAGTTCATACGGTCCAAGATGGGAAGTTTCCTGCTTGATGACTTTTCATCGAAGTTGCGCTAAGCACAGAAACTGAGCCGGCCACGATCCGTATTGTTGCAAGACTTTTATCCTATATCAATTAAGAGGATATAAGCACACGGGTGTCAGAGGAAGCCATTGTCGATTTTCTCCACGTACAGGAATGCTACCATGTTGGAAGATAGTATTATAGTTATTTTACTTATATGGGACCAACATACTAATCAACACCCCATCTCGGCATACAACAACTTCAGATAAATATTACTTTCGAAAAACGCGCTAATACTTTTCAGCCACCCTGTACTTCATCACTACTGATTCCACCGCTAACAGAATTTATATGGCCCTTATAACCCAAACGGCCAGTGAATCTCGTCCCGCATAACCTAACTTTGATGCATCAAGCTCAGAAATACATTTCCATGCTCATAAAATACGTGGGATTTTTATCTGGAGAGGCATGAGGCTTATCAGGTTCTTTAGACGGCATAAAATTCTCCGTCTATACTCTACACATGCATTCACACAAGGACCACTCTCCTCTACCGAGGGGCCTCGGGAGTGGTCTCTAACTTAATAGCTTCCTGTCTAGAGGGTACGAGGCAAAACAGATTGCACATTTACTTTGAATATTAGCAGTCCAAATCACTGACCAGGAAATCGGTGTCATCTAGGATCTCCAGTGGAAGGTCATGGTGACTGGAACGGTGCAACATCGATCAGCTGTATGTGCCCGGAATTGCGTTATCACCGAAAAGGAGCCAATGCACGCTCGATTGGCTACAACGATGAACTCGAACCATGTGCAAAAAGTCCTCCAGCAGATTTTTTTTCGCGGAGCGATGAGTTCAGCGACTGCGTCTCGCCCGCCGCACACTCTTTCGCTACCAGTGTCCTCGTCGTTTCATACTAACAGTGAGCTCAGCGTTGTGGTGAGCTCACAATTCGATTTCGAACTGTGAGTTCACCGTCAAGCATGGTCGTCCTGGTATTCAAGCACCATACCTAGAAAACAATATTCGAGTCAATAAAGCTTACATTACCTGTTCGGGTTTTCATTGTAAACTGAGAGTAAGCTGCCAGTTAACGCTCATCGTTAACCGTCCTTTCAATAGGTTTACTACAAAAAAAAATGAGAGCGAGAAACGCAGCCCAAATAGCGTAACATGTGGAGTACAAGACCCAGCAGCATCTCGTCTCACTTGCTGTCATCCTCCTCCCAATTTTTGCTGAAGCTTTCCTCCTTCTGTCAGTAAATCCCGATCAATGGCAACAATTGAGGGAAGAATGGTGTTCACCACTGCTATTATAGTTAATAACGATGATGAACGTCTTTTGAACTCTTCGTGGTTGCGGTAAGTTTTTTGCTCCGCGTTTATCCGAACACTCTTTTTGTTGATTTATACAAGTCCATTTTTCTGCATAAAAAATTGTGATGAAGTGCTTTCAATCCCAAGTTTCTTTTTGTTCATCAACCTCACGGACTCTGAATGCCTCCGCTTCTTCACATCACATGTCAAGAAAGCGCCCAATCGGAAAAACAGCCTCACATATGCGTATGGTATTCGAGTGCTTACGCGAGCGGCCAATAGGAAATCCGCGCATCCTAGACGGTCATGTCTATGCTGAGATCAGAATGGGAAGAAAACTCCAACGGTGAGTAGCGCAGAATCGCATTGACTGCAGTTGAGTTCAAATGTGTTTTGAGTAATATTGTCCGACTGTTACCTATGTATGTATATCTACAGTAGAGAAAATTATGGTGTAGGGCGGCAAACTAGAAAGAATGAGCTGGTTTCTGGACGTACACGGTGGATTCCCCCCCCCCCCC
>JARK01001619.1:22811-35368 GCA_000688135.1 Ancylostoma ceylanicum
CCCCCCCCCCCTCAGTGCCGGCTAAATGCGACTAATCCTTGTTGATGCTGACAATGAGGAGGTAAGACGGAAGTCGGTAAATACCACAAAAATCAGTGCAGGAGACAAAGGTGAGCCTTTCCATGAGAGGTCATGGAACGAATCGTTTCCATTCGGGATGAATATGCTAATGCAACGAGCGAATATGACCAACTGAAATCAGAATGCACTGCGATTGTCTAGCTAGTGTGTGTCGAACAAATCGACTCCTGCTGAGAAAAAGCTATTCGAGACGTGCTATCAATAAAACATCGCGAGCTGAGGTGAAATTGACGAATCCATAGTCAGCCTAAAAACACCATGATAGAAGACTAATTGTATCTCCATTATTGGGAGGACATTAACGGCTACATTTATGTCTATCTCCACAAATTACTCAAGCAGAAAAGGGGAATGTGAATGTGCTTACTTGAGCGGAATTTGGATGTGCATCCAAAGATTTAATTTGCAGGAAAATATGAGTTTATCGCCCAAAAAATACGGGAAGCTTGAGGAAGAACTGCGGGAAATCATGTACGTTTCTTTTCCTTATGTTCGAATTCGTTTGAGAACAGAAAGATCAGAAGATTTCCGTGCTACTGTCTTCATAGAGGTGTTGAGACAATCACTGATGTTCCAGAACTATGAAAATCCCGTACACGAAAATTCCCGTGGGTGTTGCTCTCAGTTTTTGTAGCTTATTGAATCTCTTCTTTAGCCTCCTCTGTCCCCCTATTCCTTTTCCTGCAAATTCCTTTCGCAGTACTAATTCAAGCAGAACTCGGATGATCAGTTTCTCAACCCAGGAGTACTTTCAAAAAAAGTTGGAGAAAATGAAAGAAACGATTGTTAAAGTCTGGAGAAAATGAAAGAAACGATTGTTAAAGTCTGCTACGACTTTTCCATGTAAAAACACCAACTGTGGAGGTTTTAATATCTACGACGATGCTGCTAAGGGAAGAATACGTAAGGTTGGTGCGAAAAATGGCGCCTGAATTTTGATGACTATCCTGTGACTTCACGAGTAGAAGAATTCGAAACACTTTTTGTATTTGTTCAGGATGTCGCTACCTTCGCTGTTGGGGAAATGTGGATGAGCACTTTTCGGAGCATTCCATTTGTTATTCCTAGCATTCTTGCTACCTGATTCTATCCAAGGAACATTTCGGAAGCAACACTCTCAGCAGTGCCTACGTATTGCTGCTCAAAGGCAGAGGACACTTCGGTTCCCAGGTCGACGATATCAGCAGATTCTTGACCTCTTTGCCACGCTGATTCCATGAGTATGCAGCAAAAGTCACAAAAGTGACGAAAACCCTGTCTTTGATAGGGTCAAAGTACCCGCTTCTTGGAACAGGGGCGGATCCGCTTCAAGCTGTGCTGGCTGCCCGCCACAGCAGCAACGTCGGGGGAACACTAACTGGCCTGTCCAGTCGATGAGATCAACGGATTATACACGTCTTTGCACATAAATTTGCTCCAGTAAACTGGGAAACTGGTACAAACCCCTTCACGAAAAACGGGTTCAGGGACCGTTTTGGGACATTTCAAGTACACTGCCGGAATCTGCGCGTCGAGGAGGTTCGGGATATACTATAATAATAACTCGAAAACGATATGAGGTGGACTATTGCTTTTAATGAAGGTTGAGATGTTCAAAGCCATATTCCAAGCACAACACCGCTCGGCTACAATCACCTTATAGGGGCTATCTTGCTACAACTTTGTTAAAAACTGCATCAAAGGTCGTAATACTTTGTGGAGAAATGGCCGCGTGGCGGCTACGCTCCACATCTCCAGGAGCCTTGAATTCGCTAAACATGACGACATGGAAACGAATTTCTCTTTGTTCTTCGCTTTACAGTTTCCCGGGTTCTGAGATCAGGAAATGAGAGACATCCTCGTACGATAAGCAATGCTACCTGCTAACCGGAGAGAACATATCGTTTGCCTGGATTATCATTCTTTAAGGTAGTGGAAGAAAAACCAAAGTCAAGAACGCGCCTTTTTGTGCACCAATCTATTGACAATAGTAATACTCATTCATATGATTGAAAACCTGGCAAGCATTTAAAAGTTTTTCAACCAGAAGATGAAGTTCGAAGCCAAGATGTACGTACATAAATCCACGTGCCAGAGCCATGGCGAACGACCGAGAAGCAGACGCGCATTAGCTGCGTGCCGGCAGCAAGTTTGACTCGGCGCTCAACAGAATAGCGAGACATTAGCATTAGTGTTCAACGAGGGAGCTATTGCGGTCTAAGATACATCATCGAACAAGTCGGTAAAAAACGAACAAGCACCGCAGTAGGCATGACGTGCGCGGCTCGCGTCGGGTGCTTTGATGTTATGGCGAACAAGATGCTCACCTAGTCTCTTCACTCAATGAGCATGTCGGGTAAACGCCTCGTTGGAGGATCCTCGTCGACCCTCAGCCGAGATTGAACGGCTGTGAACGATTCCCGGCGAGCTATGGATGCTCACAAGAACATGCACGGAAAGCAAGGAAGGAATTCTCGCGAAAATATTTGTTCTCTCATACAAGGAACTCGGGAGCTGTACCATAAGGCGAGCGTGAACTGAGGATGATGGTAGTCGAGGTTGAGAACCCTAATATTGGCTGCAAAGTTTAACACTTTCTCTAAGCGAAAGAGTGAGTTAATTCTCAAGGGACTTTCGTTGAGCGTAAAATCGCAAAGAATACCACCACCCACATAGGTAATCAATGTCCTGCAATTAATGAGCTTTTCATGCAGGACGGTGAAGTCAGCTGAAGAAGTTTTTCGTTCTAAGATAAAGCAAAGATGAAGCAAACTGTGAAGGTAAACTGTGCACGCTATGGAAATTCTGTGCCTTTCGCCTATACAGGATGGACAACTTTCTAGGGAAAAGGGTGGTAGATTTCGCTGCCCCTCTCACCATAATACTGCTCACAGAATGTCGAAAACCGACGGTCTGCTCCGAGGAGTCACCTTCACTCACTGTCGCTTTGCCATAGATTTCTCAGAACTGCTCCAGAGCGATTTAGTAACCATTCGTGACACACTGAATGTCTGAGTAAACTTTGCGTCCACAAGTTTTCTCCAAGTAATCGATATATCGATTCATCACACATAATGGAGCGGATCAATGGTAATGGAAAGGTCCGAGTGCACAGGAGATTCCAACAATCAAGACTCGCTTGTCTCGCATTAGCATATGGTCCTTCGAAAATGAGAACGCTGATAACGGTTGAAAATGTGGACGTGCAGACAATCAGAACTCCAGGAGGGGGACGGTGTGGCGCGACGGGAGGCTGTGAATCACTAAAGTCTTCTAACAGAGTTTATTCTTCATGGGTCCTGACTTAAAGCACCGCGAGCGGATCCGAACAACTGCAGTCCCTTGTAGATTGCTTGAAAGGTACTTTCCAACGGGTAATCCAAGCGCTAAATCTCCAGGGATGCTGCCTGCTCTTTATGTGGCTAGTGATGATCCCTCCGACCAGTTTTCGATCTGTTCGACATCATTCACGCGAATGGGAATCATCAAGCGATCCAAGCGATCCTCAAGCAGTTATATGCCTTTTTTGAGCAGCGGAATGTCACTCATGCCAGAATTGCCTGCTCCTCTTCGAACCATCTGGACCCTTTTTCGTGCACGAAAAAGACATCGATGTTGATGACATGGGTGGCTCTCGTGGCCTCTCCAGTTTTGTGCCATCTTTTCAAATAAGGATTCATACACTTTGCCACGTTCTATATGTATAGCAAGTGCTCCGACTCGCCTCCGGCTAGTTTCGCACTTGCCCGCTTCGCGGGACTTCGGTACTGACGTACCAGTAATTTTCAACAGAGCGGATGAAACTGACAGGCTCACCGAAGGCGAGTCGGAGCACTTGTAGGGATGTAATCAACTTGTGTGTTGGTAATCGCTTCCGCATAGAAACTTTAACTTCGCATTTGACCCTTTCGAAAACGCTAAATTGACCCCAGACAGAGCTCTGAGAGTTTACCCACTAATAGCAACTTATATTCCAATGAGTTAATGAATAAACAATAAATAAACATCCGCTTTTTTCTGTAGTAGACGATTCATAGACATTCGCACATGAAACCTATACCATTCGGGTCAGATTGTGCCCAGCTTCGCCGCGCTTTGCGCAGATGACAATAATTTTTTGCACTGCGGGGCACAATTCTGAGTCGAACGGTATAGGTTTCATGTGTGTTTGTCGGTTGGATCGTGAGATATGTATAAGCGATAACGAACAAACACACAAACAGATGAGTTTCACTCTATAGTGATACATAGAATGCCCCGTACGCGAGAATAGCTAGGTATTTTCGCACAAATCCGCGACTCGGACAACCCCAGCGCTAAACACAGGACATTTCAGGATTGTCACCTGACGCTTCGTAATGAGCACTGATGTTTTTGAATTACAGTATTTTCTGCGGATCGCAGCCACACAATTTCTTTTTTTCCTCCTACCTCTTACGGACTACTTTCTCCGGTGGAACTCACCATACCTACACTGATTTTGCTCCTTGTGATGTAGGAGAAAAAGTCTTTAAAATGCCACAAATGAATTTGAAATGTGGACCTTCAAGAAATCGTGAAATGGCTGCGACGTTGCTTCGGAGACCCTTCAATTCAATCTACCTACGAATCTCGGAAATCAGCTAGTAACTTGGCGAGACTGTGCACTGAAAAAAATGAGATTTTAACGAAGATGGGGATATCTTCCAGTTATGGTAATTTAGCTCAGGAAACTGGCCATTGCATTGAGTAGCTGAACGAGCTGTACGGTTCCTACTTCACTGAGGCCAGTCTGCAAAAAGTAAATATTGGTGTAAAAATAGAACCTATTATGTATGTACATACGCCAGAATAAAATCCGAAATTTCCAAAAATTGAGCGTATGAATTCACAAAAATAACAAAGAACACTGGAAACTGACAATCTGAGCCCAAAATAGAAATGAAAGGGAGAGGCAAGTGCTCATAGAAATACAATATTCCAAAAGTTCCAACTCCCCGCTCACAAAAAGCGAACGCTGCGGATTTGCTGCCAATTTACCTGCGGGACGGGAAGAGACTCAGCAACAACAAAAAACCACTCACAATTCGTCGGACGAGCGGTGAAAACTTAACAAAACGAATTTGAAACGAATTGCTTTGACGAAAAACACTCGCCAGATAGACGCTCATGCGGAGAGTCTCGTGGCAATTTCAGACGGCTCACGATGGGGTGCAAAGAGCAGAAGCAAGTTTCACAAAGTCCACCAGTTACAAGAAGAAGAGCATCAGACTCTACTCTGAAATTTCTTCCCACGGTGGACCCGCGGTTCACCCGAGGTGGGGAGTCGGTCGGCCACCGTGGGCATGTGTGAATCCACCGCGAGAGTAGTGCGGATTAACTGAGGGCATTTGCGGTCACTATTAGGCCTTTACTTATGCTAGCAAAAGCAAACATTACCTGTGAAGGTGTTGCTTGCGTGAAATTGGCTAAAACAGCGAATATGTGTTGTACTACACAAAGAAGGAAAAATGCAAATTTCCTATGGGTTTCCACCTCGTCCTTCCTTCTTTCCTCTACTCTGAAGTTTCCTCCCACGGTGGAGCCACGGTACGAGGCCGATCCGCGGTGGATTCGCGGTTGCCCGCGATAAATCCGCACATGCCCACGGTGGAAAACCGGTAATGACGTCACTCCCACACATGTTCACGGTGTATCCGCACATGCCCATGGTGTATTCACGATAACACTGCTTTCCACGGTGGATGCACGTTTGCGCCACGGTGGCTCCACGCATGCTCACGGTGGATCCGCGGTAGAAATGATAAGATTCATCACGAGCTGAAACACAACACACGTGTCGACACGTATGGCCTAGTGGATAGGAGGACGGACTACCAATCAAGCATTCGAGAGGGTCGGTAAGGTTCAAATCTCTATGGTAGAGAAGAGAAGGAAGGGCGAAGTGGAAAGCCACATAAAATTTGCATCTTTCTTTCCTTGTTCAGCACAGCACAGATTCACTGTTTTGGCCAATTTATCGCATGCAACACCTTCCCAGGTCGTGTTTGCTTTCGCTAGCATGAGTAGAGGCTTAGTAGTGACCGCACATGCCCTCAGTTAATCCGCACTATTCCCACGGTGGATCCACACATGCCCGCGGTGGCCAACCGACTCCCCACCTCGGGTGAACCGCGGGTCCACCGTGGGCAGAAATTTCAGAGTAGAGTCTGATGCTCTTCTTCTTGTAACTGGTGGACTTCGTGAAACAAAGCAAACATTACCTGGAAAGGTGGTGCATGCGACAAATTGACCAAAACAGTGAATCTGTGCTGTGCTGAACAAGGAAAGAAAGATGCAAATTTTATGTGGCTTTCCACTTCGCCCTTCCTTCTCTTCTCTACCATAGAGATTCGAACCTTACCGACCCTCTCAAATGCTCGATTGGTATTCCGCGCTCTTATCCACTAGGCCATACGTGTCGACACGTGTGTGTGTCGTTTGAGCTCGTGATGTATCTTATCATTTCTACTGCGGATCCACCGTGAGCATGTGTGGAGCCACCGTGGCGCAAGCGTGTATCCACCGTGGAAGGCAGTGTTATCGTGAATACACCATGGGCATGTGCGGATACATCGTGAACATGTGTGGACATAGCGCGGGAGTGACGTCATCCCCGGTTTTCCACCGTGGGCATGTGTGGATTTATCGCGGGCAACCGCGAATCCACCGCGGATCGGCCTCATACCGTGGCTCCACCGTGGGAAGAAACTTCAGAGTATGTCTAGAATGTTACAAATTTGACTTTCGAGATTTTTCCCGTTCAAAGGTCATTCCCAACAAATGAAACAATTCGGTTTAAAACAGAGAGCACGGTTCAACCGACCAGAGAATTCTGCAAACCGTGGTAGGTTAACGCCGGTTTGCCATCATGATTCCGCCGAGTATACTTGATGGCAATCTCGCGTCAACTTCATGCCACCCGAACCGACGTTAACATCGAGTTGGCATGGAATTAGCATCGGATTGGCATCAAATTGGCGTCACCTCGCAGTCTCCGCATGATGTTGACATCGGGTTTCCACCTCGCGAGATGGTCGAGCAGGTCCTGCCGCGATTCTGTAGCCGCGACGCTGTGAAGCCATACGCGCTATCCGTCTTTTCGACAAAGACTGTATTTCCCCGAAACGGAAGCATGCTGGAAATTTTACGAGCTTGATTTAGCTCAGAAAAGTTCGCCTGAAGGTCGATGTTTCTGGGCATGATTTTTCCTACTACTCTGAAGTTTCCTCCCACGGTGGAGCCGCGGTACGAGGCCGATCCGCGGTGGATTCGCGGTTGCCCGCGATAAATCCGCACATGCCCACGGTGGAAAACCGGGAATGACGTCACTCCCGCGCTATGCCCACACATGTTCACGGTGTATCCGCACATGCCCATGGTGTATTCACGATAACACTGCTTTCCATGGTGGATGCACGCTTGCGCCACGGCGGCTCCACGCATGCTCACGGTGGATCCACGGTAGAAATGATAAGATTCATCATGAGCTAAAACACAGCACACGTGTCGACACGTATGGCCTAGTGAATAAGAGGGCGGACTACCGATAAAGCATTCGAGAGGGTCGGTAAGGTTCAAATCCTATGGTAGAGAAGAGAAGGAAGGACGAAGTGAAAAGCCACATAAAATTTGCATCTTTCTTTCTTTGTTCAACACAGCACAGATTCATTGTTTTAGCCAATTTGTCGCATGCAACATCTTCCCAGGTCGTGTTTGCTTTCGCTAGCATGAGTAAAGGCCTAATGGTGAATGCACATGCGCTCAAGTAATCCGCACTATTCCCGCGGTGGATTCACACATGCCTGCGGTGGCCAACCGACTCCCCACCTCGGGTGAACCGTGGGTCCACCGTGGGCAAAAAGTTCAGAGTACGTAGGGAAGTGAATGCTAAATTATTCTGCCCTTTTGCAGCGGTGGTTAGCAATGTACATACATATCATGGAAGTATTTAGCAGGAGCCTAGATATCTGAAAGAAGCGTCATTAGCCAAAGCAGCGTTGTTCTACAAAACGTCTGCGCTTTTGAAAACGTCTACACAATAGCAGTTCCGGTTGGAAAGAAACGACGTTGGATTCTTGCTGAGAGTAACAAAACCGCAATTCGCCACCGTTTATAGGAAGCATACCTCGCATAGTTTTAGCGGGTTCCTCTCACAAACCTCAAAAAGTTTATGAAACTTATTTGCATAAGAGCATAGCTATTAAAGTGTTCCTGAGGAGAAGGTAAAGCGGTGGGTGTGATGGGTAGTCCACATTTCCTCGTAGGCTAACCCACCTTCCAGCGGAGGGGGGGGGGTGTGGAAAAAAATTGGGGTCTCCGGAATGGAAAATAAAATTGATAAAAATGTTAATTATGATATAATATTAAATAATTTATATAAATCATTCGAAAAATAACAGTAAAAATGAACAAATAAAAATGAACTGATACAAGGTGGTGTCTGTGTTCTTTTGCAGAATGACTTTCTCTTCGATTCTCTCCGTATTCAAGGTACAGACACTGATGTGACAGGTGTTGATTTATTTATTAGTACTCTTAACATCCATCGTTTCCTGTTGAGCTACCGCCCACCAAACACCAGCTCTTTAGATGATGGCGTGTTGATAGAGACCTTAGCTAATCTTATGGGACTTCCGCGGAAAACTATCGTCCCTGGTGATTTCAATATTCCCGAAATAGACTGGGTTAAATGTACCTCATCATGCAGTAAAGCTTCAAAGTTCCTCTCATTCTTTAATAGTTGGGGTCTGCGCCAAAACGTACTACATCCTACTCGAGACAATAATATTCTTGATATCATTCTTTCATCGGATGACTCAGTTTCAAATGTCGCAATCCATCCTCCTCTAGGTGTATCCGACAACAATGTAATCTTGTTTGAGTACAGACTAGAGCCGGCTATGGAGTAGAGCTTTGAAGTCTACGACCATTGTTCTGCTGATACTACCATCATCAAAGGTGCTCTCAAGTCAATTGGCTGGCTTCGAGTATTCAAAAACTGCACAGATATTGACGATGTTTACTCTCGTTTTTTGGATATTGTGCATCCAATAATCAACACTTATGTCCCCACAAAAGTCATAGAAAATCGTTTTTGTTCGTATCCCCGTCATATAAGAAATCTTAGACTTCAGAAATCGAGACTCTTCCATCAAATTTCCGATCCCCTCCATAACACATCCTATCATAAGGTATGTCGTGATCTCAACCACCATTTCAAACGTTTCCTTTCCTATAAAGAGGAGAGAATGGCAGCTACGAGAAATATGAAACAACTTTATGCTTATGTAAAGTTAAAAAGTAAAGGGGACGCTTGTGCACCTACTCTCACTGATGATAACGGCGACAGATTTATCCCGAATGAAGCAAAAACCAAAGCCGTGGCTGACTATTTTTGCGAGGTATTTTCAACTCTTAGTACCTTCTGTCCAGTTCTAACCCCATATACTGAGGAAAACTGTCCCACTCCCACATTTTACCTACCTGAAGTATCAAAAATAATGAAGGATCAACAAGCTCTATTGGCACATCGATGTGTTGCTTTTTTTCCTAAGCTGTACGAGCACTGTGCCGTATATTTCTATATTTCTGTCTAAAATTGGAGGACTTCGCGTGCATTAAATAAAAATAATAAATAAATAAAATGAAATAAGCTTTATTTGTATTGTATAGCAATTCCAAAAATTTGGTGACCCATTCTCGGAGGAGACGCTCCCCACTCCTCCTGCGTCCGCCACTGCTCTCTGGCTCTCGTTCCAATGTGGACGAGTTTTCTGAGCTAAAGTAGAAAAATTTTGGGACTGGCATCAGCCAGCAGTATAAGCAGTGCTAAAGGCAGTTGCCACCCTGTCCCAAAGAAACTTATCCTTACAAAAATCCACTCTAGATCATTGGTAGGCGCAGAATCTTCGTAGTGTTCATTGTTCCTTGTCACAGCTCGATATATCTTAGAAGGGAGCGTTTCTTCGACTGAGGCCAACGTCTCGTATCGAGAGCTCTAGCGAGCAAACGATTCCTTCTCTTCTTGTCTCTTACAGCACTCGCATTAGGTGTGGATCAGACTATCGGTGAGTGAAACATTAATCACTTGCACGTTTTCGAGCAAGGATAAACAAGAAGATTCACGAAACGACGAGCTGCTATGAGTTTCCAATGTCTATCCCAAACTTCTCCAAATGAGGGTGAAACCAGGGTTGACAACGGAAAGATGGACAGCGTTCGCATGCACAGGCTCGTGGCCTCTCATTGCTTCCTCTTCCTCGACAAAGGAACCTTTCGGTGATTGCGAAGCCACGGAGCAAAACGCGCACGAAATGGAACATCCGTGACTTGGGAAAATAAACCAAGGTGGGTTCATTTCCTTCAATCATAGAAAGAAAGATATCGTCGCCGTACTGACGAGTTCCCAGGAGGACCTCACCTTCAAGACTATTTACCCGTATATAGAACAAGGAACGAATTT
This sequence comes from Ancylostoma ceylanicum, assembly GCA_000688135.1. Taxonomy (NCBI): domain Eukaryota; kingdom Metazoa; phylum Nematoda; class Chromadorea; order Rhabditida; family Ancylostomatidae; genus Ancylostoma; species Ancylostoma ceylanicum. Next base: position 33,355 of record JARK01001619.1, read on the forward strand.
GGTAAAAGGCAATTTTCCTTTCTAGGATCTCTATGGTCTTTTCGAAACAAAGCCAAAAATATCTTGGTGAATATTCTAGAACAGGTATGTATGTAGAGTGCAGCACAGTAGTGGAAAATGTACAACAAAGAACAGCCGACAGTTCAGTAATGAGCAGTGTTTCTGCTTCAACGAGAACACGCAGAAACTCTCTCGTTTGAGATCATCATAATGAGTGCAAGGACATGTGGATTACGGTAGGTTCTCGCCATTATGCAGAACAGTGACAAGCATTCAGAAGTACGTGTTGACGTGAATGCTCTGTGACCTATTAGACTTCGTGTAGTACTTGAAGGTTCGGGATAGGTGAGAAGTTTCCAAGAACTTCATGAAATGAAGTAAGAATTACAATAACGTATACCAGCTTTCTAGTACTCGACTAGCTGAGAGAGTGAAGGGAGTAAGGATAGGCAGGAGTTTGTACAGCTGTAATAGAATTGCTATCCATGGAAGGCACAGCCGAAAATTCCGAGAAAGCCGGTCACACAACATACATTGTAACATCGGTTTGAGCTTTTCTTCTTTTTTAAGTTGTTAGTTTCATCGGAAATGATGATATGAGCTGAGAATGACTGGAGTAACCCAGCAGATCCAGATTGGCTCCGCACCTTTCGACTAGGTTCCGCCCACACTAATTCTGCCGATCGTCTATGGCTAGTTCTGCTGCTTTCAAACATACTTGTCGGCTTTGTTCTCGGCAAGCTGCACTTGGATCCGAGCCCATTCTGTCTCTTTTTGACCACATTGAGAGGCCAAATAAAGCAATTGCTGTGTATGTGTTTATATTGACTGGAACTTCCATCTGCAACACTAACTATTTGAGCAGAACTAAGGTATGAAGCAGAGTACAGCACACTCCTTATCTCAACTTATCTGACAACCTAATAGTTCATGTTCAATTGCAGAGAGTGGACAAGAAGAGGAACACGAGTTCGCGACATATGCATAGTTTACTAATAAAAAGCTTACCTCTGCTCGAAATCCACTAAAGGCATGCATGTCCAGTTAAAGGATTAAAAAAGTAAGGAAAAGAGCTAATAATGTTGACTGAACAGCTGTGCTATATCCTTATGGTTAGTTCGCTTCTTCGAGCACCCATTAAAATGAGTGATCCATTGTTTCCTATTTTCCTTGCACTCAGGAATGCAGTGATGCATGAGGGAAAACCAGTCCTAGTGAATTTTCTGGTTTATATGTGAACGCAAGGGGTCGCAGTAGTCTGCCTTTACCCAGACATATACGGTTTTACTCAGAAGGTGGAAGAAACCGAAAGGGCAGGGTCAGCACGACTACAAGAGAAGCCGAAGAAGAAGATGACGCTGTCACAGAACAGGTTCACTCACAAGGGAAGAGCACTGATATAACCTGCTAATTTAAAAAGAGACTTATACAGTTATAAGGTTTGTACAACGTTACTGGTAACTTTGCACTGTTTGAGGTTAGCTCTGGGCAGGATTTCTGGTAGGGTTCCTGGGCATACGTAGATTTAGCGTTCTCGAGGTCAGTATGCATGCATCACTGAGATTACCCGTGGTACACGTTTTAACATTTACCAATCTTACCCTTATAATTTCAAGGCGCTAAGCGTTTACCCTGGGTCATGTCAATGATGACGCATGCTGGACAAGATTTCAACAGGTACCATGTTTCCTAAGTTTTCCGCTGAACTATCTTCAAAAGCTCAGAATCGATGTCTAACCTTCACCCGGTGCTGAAGGGTAAAGCGGATAGTGCTACAAACTTATAAGCAAAGATTCAAAGGCTTCCATGCGAAAACAGTGCACAATTGCTGTCGTGCTCTTCTCGGATCATGGAGTCCATTTGGGATATTCCGTGGGATCCAGCACCCGCCCCGGTGATGACACTGACCAAATCTGGTTGCCCACTTCACCACGATACTGTACAATACCAGCCGTAATTATTGTCCCAAAATCCGTTTCCGACGGATTAATCCGTCGAAAACCGTCAGAATCTT
>JARK01001619.1:39796-59786 GCA_000688135.1 Ancylostoma ceylanicum
GGGGGGGGGGGGGGGGGGGGGAACAAGTTTACCCTGGTCTGAAGGATATGTACACGACGGTGCGGTATATAATGCTCTGCTCGACAAAATGTTACACGCGTAAAGTTCCGACCAACACGTGAACCTCCAATCGGCGAAGCACCACGCATGGGAATCTTCACCAACTGACGTCCGTTCACAATATGAGTACGTAACTGGGTTAAAGAACCCCAAAAAGAATCGAAAAATATTCAAGTCCAATGCGTGCTTTTGAGAGAAATAGAAAAATAGCAGTACTGACGACGTGGTTTAAGTATGATTCCAAGAAAATAATAAACTGTTGCGTCCATTGGTGGAATTTCACATGAGTACTTTTTTTGTCAGTGGAAATTTCCCACGATGAACTAGGTTTTGCAAGCGTACACAGTGTCCTGTGCTGAGAGTTTCGCCTAGTGGACAGAATTTTATACGGACAGAATATTATAAACGACACCGGCTTAGGATAGAGAGCGCAACTGGAATCCGAACCCTCGACAAACAGTTCATTCGTCCAGGGCTGAGTTTCATACAACGATAACGAAGCAGACCAACGATGATTAGCGTGTTTGGTGATAGTATAGACTACGCAATGCTATGTAGGAACGCAGGACGCGAAAGTTGGTTTGTTAGCCTGGTTTCGCTGGTTCATGATTCTTGGCCTATGGGTAACCTACTCGATCACTTTGTCGCTCTTGCTAGACGAATCCTTGAACCAGACAAGTCTTATTTCAGTCTGCGGGTTAGCTTCCTGCATACCCCCTGCGTATAGCCGCTGTTTGATGGTGATTCCTACCTATTTCATTTTCACAGTTATTCTATACTTTGCACATCTCGCTGTCTCACCAATTAGTTAGCAAGAATATGAATTCAGGAATGGTCTCGTGGCGCAGAAGTCTTGTCACCTGTAAGTTCGATGCAGCAAACGAGCGAAGTGTAAAGATGGTGCTGTCACTTCCAGGCGATGTCGATATCTTCCCTTATGTACGACTGGACACCATAGATTGGATATGTGTGAGCGCATCACACTTCTTTTTGCTCCCTATTCGATTACGGATGCACTAGTTGGGAAGATTCAGAAACACAAAAACGACGCTGTAGCTGTGTAGCCGCGAGCCGGAAACACAGACTACGCCTACGTCAGTGCTCTCTGCATTTTAGGTGGAAAATGACACCAAAACTTGAAGGCAGGATCTGACCAAATCATACTACGCCTGTTTGTTACTTAAAAAAATTGGATCTACAGTGGCAGTAACCTTGAATAATAGTGAAGGTTCGGAAAAGAATCGCGGCAGGACCTACTCGACCCTCTCATTTGCAGCATGCTCTCTTTTCATCCCTCGTTCAGGTCCTTCTGCGATTCTGCTATCCGTTTATCTTTTCGAGAGGGACTGTCTACTGCTGCATTAGTGGATGAGCAGCACAGATGTTGTTGCGTGTCGTCACTTCAGCAACAACTCCTGGCCTCTGTATGGTGGATCGTTACGTCATGTTTCCCCAGAGTACATATTTAGAAAATGGAAGGAAACCTAAAAAATCAGGTACCATGCGGATCGTCCCGTCTTCTGCGGGCTATCCGATATTACAGTACAAAGCCTGGAAGCTTGGAAAGAGGGACTTCGCGAACACACAATCTTCTCGAATATTCGTAATTATTCGATTATTCGAGGCAAAATCGAGTCGAATTTCGATTGTAGTCGAAGTGGATATGCATATCGAGTATGCGAATTTTGTATAGATTCGAAGACGGGATTTTTTCGAAGAATCGTATTTCGAATAAGTTCAAAAATGGCCTCTTCCCGAGTAGTCGAATTGCGAACTATTCCGATCTTAATGTTTGTTCGAAATTTTTATTCGAATACTTCATTTTTTCCGAAGTATAATACTGACCCTTACCATTTGGTATTTGAATACTGACAAAAAAGTGTAAATAATTGGCAGCGGCCACTCCATGTTAGATCGGTTATGTGTATAGTCGTCCTTCTCAAAAAGTTAGACTGATTGCGCGACTGCACCATCGCGGCGGAACCTGCACGAAGGGTGCGGAGAGAGCATGCTCAAAGTGAGAGGGTCGAGTAGGTCCCGCCGCGATTCTGCAGTCGCGACGCTAAGAAACCGCACGCGCAATTCGTCTATCTTTTTGAGAAGGACTATACTCTCAGTCATTCTAATCAAGAGAAGTGTGCAACATCGATGAAAGGACATGATCCCAGACCCATCGATGAAAGAAAATGATTCCAATGGGTCGCCAGTTTACGGACAGAAACAACGAAAAGTGGGTTGGAGACGTTGTTCTTCTTACTCTGACTTGAACAGTGGAATTTCGTGAGGGGATAGAAGCTAGCGTAGATAGCGTGTGAACCGATGCAAGTGGATTGACCATTGCAGAATGGAAGTCCGGCGTCAGCCGACGGCCTGACTGGTATAAAATTAAGCCGTCGACCAGAGAAAACGCGTCACAACTGTGGAGGAAGAACATTGTGAAAGCAAAGTGTAGGTCTTCAAAGAGGGCGACTATGATGAGTGATGAGTTCAAAGGCGAAAACCAATGACCACCGTCATTCATGGAGTAAGGTGTTTGATCGTGTAAGGTGTTGGATTTTGGTCTAAAAAGATGTAGAATTGTCGGGAGTCAAATAAAAGATTTATTCAAAGCAAAGATAAAACTTATTGTAGGAGAAAATTCACCAAATACAACTACATGTCTGCACTGCTTACTCATTCTACCAGAATGGCTGCACAGGGGAAAACGGAAAATGTACGACAATTCGTTCACCATAAAAAATGCATTACAGACAGCTCTATTCAGAGAATTTAGTTTTATCTGTCGGTTTTCAGACAACTAACATTTTCCTCTATTGAGTGTCAAGAAGTGAATAGACTTCTAATGGGAACACAGCCTGTCACATCTCCTTTCGATGATTCATATGCAGGTTAGGGAAGGGCACATTGTTGAGAATTTATAATTATTGGTCTGAAAGACGCCTAGAGAAGGAACCACGAAAATTATTTTCAAAAACCTACCCACACAAACCCCAACAAAAGATTTAGCGTTCTGAGTGGCGGTAAGCTCTCATGGTCAGGAATGGTACAACATCAACACTTGAGCGTACTATGGAATAGGACTCGCGTCGGAAGTTCCTGCTGCGAGTTTTTTGACTCCCTTGGGGTGTCGCGGATGCGGAATTACAAGCGCTTTTTCCCGTCTGTGGAGTTGACAGGTTATTAGGACACAACATTGAGCCGAGTGCTCGCACATGCGACGCGAGCACTCGTTTCTCCTGTATGAGACGAATTTAGGAAGGATGGGCTCTTTCGATGTCTCATCTCCGTGGAAGAACTCTTGTCCCCTACTACAAATACCTCGAGCGTTTCGACGACTTTGTACGGTACAATCACATCAGTAGCCAATGGCTGCTAAAAATGCTTTCCATCGGCTTCGGATGGTATTATTCCTACTGTACAAGAGCTAATCTAAATCTAAATCATCCGCCTCATTGACGGAAACGTGTGGATCACAACAATTCTCTCCGAGAAGGTGATTATGGAGAGCACTACGGGAAGGCGCTTCGAGAAATCTCTGCAGTAACCAGCAAGAGGTCATTCTTTTTGAAAAATTTCTTATCCTTTACGTTGGCGATTCATTCATAGGAATTCTGTAGACTACACATTCATTAAATCCAGTAAACCTCTAGCGCACGCTAAAGTAATCAAATACTTTATAAAAATTGCCCAAGGAGGTTAAATTTAGCCATGTTTGTCCCAGTGTCCTCTGTAATGGTTGACCCACCAGCTAGCCAATAATCAGAGTTTACCTGCAATTTATAGGAGAAATTAACGGCAGCGGAACCTAAGGCGTTGAGTAATGTGATTCCGACGAGAGGCTCTAATGAAGCAAACTATACTGGCCAAGCGAGAGCACCCAGAAAACGGCCAGAGTTTTTCGTTTTTCCGTCGGCACGGGTTCGTTTCCCGCACGACCGTTAATTTATTCGCCATGAATTAAACAGGTCGTTCTTATGTCGTGTAATTTGACTGCTCACGCCTCAGTTTCCAGCGCAGCGCAAGCCATCAACACTAATGACACCATTAAACTCGAGAGTTATAGGATACGGGCAACACTGGGACATGAGGCTGCGAAATCCACAGGCTTTAGATTTACTTCCTTTGCTGCTGGTGCGTTCACTAATGGATAAAGAAGAGTAGAATCAGATGAGTATTCATTGGGCAAGTGAAGGAAGTAGTGAGATTTCCCACATGATGGCTAGAAAAACACGTTTGGTATAGAATTATTCAGAGTTGTTCAGAATGAATGCTCATGCTCGCAATGGTAGTAGTATAAGGTTGTTTGTAAGTTGAAGCATTGATGCAGTATTTTCAACTTCATTTTTCTCGTGCATATTGTGGCAAGCAATTCTTCTAAACGTAACGCTTTCACGAGGGCGGTTTGAAAAGTTTCCGGAATGACCACCAAGGAGTTGTTCTTTTTCGAAAATTTTTGTGCAATTGCGTTGGCCAGTTTTTCACATGAACTGACTGTAAATCTCTATTTAATACGATCGAGGCTCTGCTTTTGACAAGTAGATCAACTTGTGCATCTTCAGCTGCGCTCAGTTGCAGACAGATGTGAAATTTGGGCGGTTATTAATTTTTTCAAATGGAGGAGATAACCGCAAGTAGACCAGATTGTACCTGTTGGTAATATTGAAAAATCATACCTTCACTTCCCACCCGTAGTATCCGAGTTTTGAAAACCAACAGAGCAGAACTCAAGCAAACAACAAATCATGCGCGAAATGCCGAAAAAATGCCATCATTTTAGAGAATCTCACTAAAATAGTTGACAAGGTCTTGAAAGACGGAATACAGATAAGGGCTGAAAAAGGGAGTTTAGGGCAACTTTTATGAAAGGTCAGTTTTTATTTTACCCGACGAGTTGAGTTTGAGAAAAACATTTTCAAAAGTGAGTGCCGCATTTGCCCAAACCCTGACAAAAACGCAATCCGACATGAAATTCGGACAACTATTTTGAAAGGATGAGTTTTATTTCGATCCAAAGTTGTGAACTGTATTGAAGGTTAGATTAAGCGCTACACGCTATCCACAAAGGCGATAAAACCGTAAAATAAACACGAAGAATGAGTTCTGAAGAAATAAAGTACCGTCCACTGGCGTGGGATGTTGATTTCGTTCGTTTTTCAAGGTTTCAGGGGTAGGATGAGAAATCTATCACAGCTGAATATTTGTCAATATTTAAGGAAGCTCTAAACGTGAAAACTCGAGCGACACGCATGAGTTTGACCAAGAAAAAGAAGTTGTCCCTCCATGTCAGCATGACTGCGAATGCATGGGTTACCACTTGGAAGAAACTTGTGATAGTGAAACCTAAACCTCCACTTCATTCTATGAGTTTTCTGCCTTGGCCTCCTCGCATTTCTACTTGCCAGAGTAGCCTAAGGCCTCCCCGTACCTGTGTGGGTGGATTTTTAAGTTAGAAGTTTGGGTATACTACGTTAGGGCTACTTGTCTCAGCCAGTGATTACAGGTGGTAGTGAAAATAGCAAGATATGGCACATTTTATTCGGGAAACCCGTCCACCCGAGTGAGCGGAAAGCTCAAAATGTTCTCAGAAACGTTCATGAATATGGGCCCAGCACTAGTTCTATAATAGAACAACCTAATAGAGACTCACTGCTCAGACGATTCCATAACCATGTTCAGAAAAAAATTCTATTACCATGAAGTTCGAAATGGATAAGTTTTTTTTTCGAGCATGAATGTGAATACTACGACTACGATGTGATATGTATGCATGATATGTAGATTCATCTTTCGAATATCTTTACAAGGTTCCATTGCTATTCTTGATAATGGGTATAATGTATGTTAATCATGGAATATGGTGAACGTCCGGCACTTCTCACTCTCAAATTTCTTCCCACGTAGGTTTAGGAAGCCAAAACCTCCAGCAAACACCTAAACGTGCACCAAAAGCTCAGAATAGGGGATTGGGTCAGATTTTCCTGTTTACTTATGTCCTGTGCAGTAGAATTCATTCATTTGCTAACTTACTCATGTAACTTATTCATATATGTATTTGTATGCGAGCTGAGCCAATCACATAATGAAGCCAGAAAACCACTCTGGCAAATCCCTCCCAACCTCTATTGCTAACCATAAATGCGCACTGACAATGGAACTAACGCTCGAATTCCTTCTCAAATGTAAATTGCATAGCCTAACACACAAGGTCCATGCTTACAGCATATGTAGAACGGTTTGAGAAGTATGAGCACTATTTCAGGAAAAAGACACATGGAAGTGTTCCAATCGTGAAAGAAAAAATTTCTCTTCGAGGTGACGCAAGTACTTCAGCGCTGCTTGGTGCAATTTGAAGAGGAAGTAATTGAGCCGCAGAATTAATGAAGGAAAACTGAGCACATTTTTCAAGCTCAGATTCATTGAGAGTGTTCTGAAATCGAAGCTCGTATCTCAAGTCAGCACGTACGATGAAGAAAAAATTGAACTACGGACACCACTGGCCAATCCAGACAGCTAGTGCAGCATTTTCAAAGAATTGTAAAGCTATGAAATCTCCATTTCATTCAATATGAATTGACCAAAAAACACATATTTGTCTTTTTTAATGAGCAAAATCCGTGTAATATATAATCTAATTATGTAAATATAAAATATTTGTGAATGGGATTCTAATCAGGACTCTCAGGATGTTCCGAAAATGTTCTTCGAGTCATAAGGTAAAAGAAAAAAATGGTGGAGAACTTAAGGTGAAAACTCTTGCACATTGTGGAGGAAGGAAAATGATTTCCTGTAAACAACGTGACAACACCGCGCAACATTCCTGAAATAGAAACCTAGAGAATGCGCCCGAGATAAACAAAAGCATCTGCCAGCGGTCGATTCAAACCGAATGCCGCGACCTGGAGCGGCTGACTTTCCAGAGCAGGAAGGCGCGACTGGCTCTGTTCGAGAAGCGCCAACGGACCGCTGCGGACGACTTTCGAGCCGAATGGACACGCGTGCAAGTTCGGTTTTGTTTCACGACCCGCAAGAACTACTCAGGAAATCACAGACTCTCTCATAACGTTGCCATGGAGCCGAAATTATTATATGTAGTGCTCTATGACGAACATTGATAACAGACTCAGCCGAAGTCATCCCAGTAGAAATTGGTGCTCAAAAAAGGAGAACATCAAAAATAGATTTCTATTTTGTGATGAAACCATACGCCGACAACCTCGTCGCTACTGTAGCACACAAACAGCAGCACATAATTCAATTACCGAAGCCGTACATACTTTGAATCAAACACCATGATGCTTCTCGAAGATGCCTTTGAGACAGAGCTTTGGTCAATGCAATAAGGAGGGATTATGCCGAGCTTCGGTTTCCACGTCCAATCAAACCGGGATTTCACGCTTCGGCGCCCGCGTATTACTACAGCAATTTTGAAAGAGGTAATATCGGTGTCCGCGAATCACCAGCGACGACAGCTCAGTTGGCCTCCACTAGTATGAGGTCGACAAGAGGTCTAGCTCAGCTTTAAAGGCAGCACCCACGGAAATTTTCGTTTCGAAGGTTTTAGCATATACTTGTTGTATCGGGGCTGCTTAACGTTTCCATAAACTAAAACTTTCCAGGAACCCCGAAATTGTCCTTAGTGAGAGCTCATATTTAGGTTATGGGCAACAGAAGTGGTCGCGTTGCTCAGGACAGGGGATGAGGGCCGATCAGGGATGTGCTTAATTACGATTTACGATTCACGAATTACGATTTACGGCCATTTTCTGCGATTTTTTTACGATTTACGAAAAATGGCCCAAATTTCGTAACAAATTCGTAAATAACGAGAAGGGAGTAATCTCGTCATGGTGCATGTGCCAAGTAAGCAATCATGCATGGCTTGTCTCCGTTAGCATTTCATTTCATTATTTAACACATTGCGGACCACGTGATGCACATGGTGCATCACGATCTCACGCCTCCGTATGACCTTTTGATGGACATACTGCTTTAATTTATGCTTTTGTGTTGGAAATTGCCCTTTTTTCTAACGGCCTTTGTCCAGAGCTACATTATCAAACGCAAAAAACAACGGTTCATTTTGAACCGAATGAAGCATAAACATTATTTGACCACCCATGCAAAAATATGCTCGGTCCGCAATGTGTTAAAGGCAACGGCTCATATAAAATCCATCTTCAGGACTTCTACAGGGAAGATTTATTGGAACCGTAGATTGACGGGTAACAAGAAGTGCATCAAAAACATCAGTAGCGATATTTCAAACCCTGTTTTCCTTAGGATGCTAAGCTATCGCAAGAGATACAAGCTGTCGACCGAAGCTTCGTCGTTCGAAAGTTTCGCTTTCTTTTCCTGATTTCGAATGAATGACGATGTAGTGCGCACAGTTTTTTTCCTGACCGAGTTCTTACGAACCAATTGGTAATGCTCACGAACAAGGATGGTAAAGTGCAAGATATGATCCTTCCCTTCTCCTCACATTCCACTTCTTTTGGCAGTTGCAAAGACGTTGAATTCGTATAAGTGTTGTACACTGACTTACTCGGGCACACAATGACCAGGTCAGCGCTCAACTCCGTAACACCTCTGGTACCAATTTACCTACGCCCGACGAATGAATTGCTTGGCTGTTACGGAAGCAGACAGGGCCATCGACATTTTGACACCAGAAACAGTGAACAGATCAGAGAGAAAGTGGTCTATTCCACAGCGGTGAATGATAATGCCTTTCATAGACCTAGCTAGCTATATAAAGCATAGGAAAAACTTCTCACTATAATGTTATCACTCTACTTCTAAGAATAAGACAGGAGAATTGTGGGAGGAGCCGTCTTGCACTAGATGCCTCGGAGCAATCTCAGGATGAACTTGCTAACAAGAAAGTTGAAAATTTCTTGTTTTTATCAGTAGTATTCAGACCCTCAGTTACGATTTACGATTTACGACGATTCTGGAAAATTTACGATTTACGATTTACGGAAATCAGATTTTTTTACACACATCCCTGGGGCCGATATCAAATGATCGATAATGCCGTCTCTTTTATCCGATGGTTCTTTGCGCATTCAGGATTTTGGTCTTACATGCAGCCTTTTTTGAAATTCCTCAGAAAAGATACCCATTGGAAAATGTGAGGCGATTAACAAAACCAACATTGGAAAATGAAAATTTCATGGAATGCTCTAACGGAGTAGAAATGGGTTCAAATTTAAAATTTGACAAAACTAGCCCTTAAATTAACCAGGTAGGTATGAACACGATTGAATGCGCGTGGAAAGTGTTAGTAGTGCGAAAACAACAAAAATACCTGGAAAATCACGAGAATGACTTGCAGTGAAGGAAAAACCAGTGAATTTGAGATCTGGGAATGCAGCGGACCAACTGATTCCACGTCGTTTCACGAAACGCACTCTGTTTAGCGGACGGCAAACTCGTCGAAAGTTGTCGCCGTCACGCAGAAGTACTGGTTACTGAGCTGAACGCAAGCCACTTCCGCAGCACTTGTTGTGGGTGAATTGCTTGGGATGTACTAAAGTTTTTGGGAAAGAGAAAATTTGAGAGACCAAAGTTCACGGAAAAATTGGTCCTTGAGGTTTTGGAACGTCTCGAGGGTTTACCACAGTTCTGACAGCTCCCGCAACATATAAGCAGCCGAAACTCGCTGCGTTCCACTACCTAACAAGTAATAGCTGTGTGCCAGCGGCACATTTGGACGAGTTTGCGCCCTTATCAAGGCGTGCTTGTGCTGGTATTCGTCGTGATTGGTAATCGTCGTGATTGGTAATCGTCGTGATGATACACGCGCCATCAGCTTATTTCAGTTTCAATGTTCGCTCATTTCCGACTTTTTCTTTCTGTGAAGATGCTCAATTATTACCAATTTTTCAGACTTCTCTAAGGTTGAAGGATGCCCTCTGGGCCAAAACAACTACTAAGTGTACACAGACAAGTCGTAAGCGTAAGCATAGCTTACAACTGATCATCCTTACATGTACTGCAATGTCTTGGTTTGCATAAGAGCTTGCTGCATCTTTTGTCGAGTCCACGTGGCTCTGGCTTTCATGTGACTTTCATGTGTTTCATCCAACTGGCGTGAAGTTCACTACTATTTTATAGTGATGGTGAAAAGGAGTAGCTGCACTTTGTGTGGTCAGCCAGTACAAGAGGAAGACTAGCGTTGGATGTCTCGTAAACGGCAGGACTGTGCTTCGTTGATCTCTTCGCTTATGAGTAGCACAGGCAGCTCTGAACTATTGATAGGGCTTCATCAGCTTTCATTAGAATAAACGAACGAAATGCATGGCGAAGTGGAGCATGTCCATATCAGCTGATGGGACGCAACGGTATCGATAGCAATGATAACGGCCGATACCGCAATGAGCACTCGTCCAATATCCCTCGCCGGCCTTCCCTGGGGCATCATGAAACCGTAGATTTCATAACGTTCAGTGTTTTTCACCATTAGACCTGGACTCAGCGTTGTCCAGTACCCCAGAGAATGGCAAAATCTCAAAGACGAGTTTTTCCGTGGGTGCTGCCTTTAAGTTGTCTGGGCAATGCCTTGAGAAGGGTGGAGTTATCAAGGTTGTCGGGAGACGATGCTAAGATCCGAGGTAGGGCCTGCGGGGACCCTGTTCCCGCTGGCATTTTCTAGGCTGTATCAACAGCTGATTAGCTCATTCCAAATAGAAACCGTGGAACAAAATGTAATGATATTATAAGCATACAGCACTCGATGGGTTTGCCCTGCATAGTCACTTTTCGGTGTGACAGGGAATTTCGCCCCTACTGAAAACATATTGTCCCTGAAGGCTCCTGGAATCTATTCGCAAACCTTGTAGAACGATGCTTAAACGTGAAAACTGATCCCACGCAAGAACAGTTTTTATTCCTACGACACTCGAGTCTCTTCTAGGCCTGCTCTTCTGATCTGGAGAAGGCATCTGAGACATCCGCTCATGTGCTGAGCAACTGTTGCTGCTATCGCAACAGCTCAGTTTTCACACTAAAAAAAACGACTGTTCGCCTTGTCGTACGGACATGTGGCTGAATCTAGACATTTGTTTTTCACATAAAGAAAATCTAGGAGTGACTATAGGAAAGTTGTAACCGACTATCATAGGCCTTTTAGAAGATAGTTCATTGAAGCTAACTCCATACAAATCCCTTTTCAGCCACGTGCAAGGCTCAAAAATTATCAGTTTCTGGGTTAGAAGCTCGCAAACCGCTATCATCGAATTTCACCCCTCTCACTCCCCCCATCTCCACCCTTTCCTCTAATTGGGTAAACAGAGACGACATCGATGTTTCTTTTGAAACTGACACAGGAAACGCGGCGATTCGGCAATAATCCTCTCCAGAAAGGATTCGTTTCAAGTAATGCCTCCATCTATGGAGAAGACCCGATGAAAACGACGAGAATAGATTAAATGTAAGGAATCTGCGACCACTACTTGAGGAAGCCTATGGATCAGAGAACACATTTTGCATATGCAGTCAGCGGTATTATAAATGGGTAACACAGTGGTGCTAAAAATTCCCCTTCAGAAAACGGACTCCTTAAATTGGGCACTTGAAGAAGGCGTTTCATTGAGGCTCCACCCGGAATAGCCTAGGGGTGATGATTACAGCGGTACAAATGGTTTCTTGCAATAGTACCAACCACCCCCCTCCTCTCGGCCACCAAACCAGCCAATGACCGAGGAGGGTGTGCTAGATGTCATGGATTCGTATCAGAGCACCGCTCTAACTCTCTCATAGATGAGGAATTGAGAAAGCAATTCTCGGACGCTTTCACGGGAATTTTGCATACCATTGCGATGAACTTCTTCATACGTGTTCAACCGCAAAAAAAATCTCGAAAAATTCTTGGAAACCATCTTGAGGGGAAAAGTCATCAGAAACTGGCAAAAAATACATGTGGTTACACAGGGCTAATAGGAGCCAATATATTTGGGGTAAGATATTCGCTATACTACAGTTAATTATCACCAGAATGGTTGTCGATCTTAGCTCAGTTGGTGCACTATTTCTGAAGTATGTAAATACGTTGTGTATCATAAATATAGATGTCCCCAAAATGATGATCAGCTTCAAGCTGGCTTTTGCAGGTGTTTTAGATGCTGTTGAAGTCAGCGTGTCATAAAACTTCAAGTCACGAAATTTCGTCCGTTATCGCCACAGAAAAGGTTTTGAAGCTGAGCAGCTCACAGATGACCGTTGTGCATGCACATTTTAGCAGCCGTAGACCAACACAGCGTTTTCGCCGTTCTCGAGCGGTATTAATAAATTTGTGAGATATCATGAATTCTTAGGTCAAATACAAAGATATACTGGTTCATCTGTGCTCCTGAGACCACGCTCTTATCGCAAAGGCAGCGGCACTGTCGTTTTGGGAGCGTATGGTTCTCGCTACTATGTTCGACGGTAAAAGGCAAGAGGTGGTCACAGTACCTGCTGTGGTAGTGTGTTGCCATCGGATGAGCAAAAATAAGTGTGATTTTGAATGAGCCTGAATGATAGAAGCCGCCCCGAACCATGAAGATGTGAGCTGTGAAAATGCACCTAGTGAGGCTGTTCATACGTTAGTGAGGATCTCTAGTTATGACACTACCCAAATAAGGACCAACTGCCATTTGTGGCCTTTTCTGCGACGCTCATGGGTGAAATTTTGTGGCCTAAAGGCAGGGCCCACCTCATATTCTTGTCTGAGCTATTAGCACACTCTAGACCTTTTCGATGAGCAGTGTACTTGAAATGTCCCAAGATGGCTTCTGAACCCGTTTTTCGGGACGGGGTTTGTACCAGTTTGCCGGAGCAAATTCACGTAAAAAACATGTATCACCGTTGATCTCATCGGTCGGACAGGCCAATACGTGTTTACCCGACGTTGCTGCTATGGCGGGCAGCCAGGACAGCACGGAACAAATCCGGCCCTGCTCCAAGGAGCGGATATTTTGAACCTTCCAAAAGTGGGGTTTTTGTCACTTCTGTGACTTTTGTTGTACTTTTTTTGGAATCAGCCTGGCGAGTAGCTCAAGAATCTGCTGATATCATCGGCATGAAAAGTGAGGTGAATCACTGCCTTTGAGGCTAAGTTGAATGGGAGCTAGAGCTCCTGTTAAAATCCGGCTTGAAACTAAAATATGGTCAATTACAGGATATTTATAATTCTCACTGTAGCCCAGCGCCAAAAATATTATCATGAAATCCTACTCCATAATGAAGCACTAGACTTCTGTAACACAGATCTATGATGCTCGGCTCCAGCCAATCTCGCTCTAATCCCAGCACTAGGGATTCAGCAAAGGTTACATCTCTTCAGATGGGACATGATATATAGAAAAAAAGAGAAGCTTGTTGAATACAGTGAGCTTCGAAACATTGGGGGACACAGATGAAAAGCTGCGTTGGAACCGAGTCAGCTGCTGAGAAGGTTCTGAGAATTTTTCGAGTCACCTTCCTGCTTGAAACAACGCCCAAAACCTCAGAGAGAATGGAAATGGACTAAGAAAATGGAGACGGAAGCGCGAGCGAATGCGAAAGGAAGCGGAAATATGCAGAAGCAGTGACCACTCGGGGGGTGATGCGGCACTGCGGCAAGTGCAGCCGAGAAAGTGATCCCTTCCGGCCGTGCAGGAGCAGATTTGATTATTCGCTAAACAAGTACTGGCAGCTCATAGCATCTGCATCTAAATAGCAGTTCTCGGACGCGTGGCTGCTGGACGCCCCGAGCAAATGTGCCAATGCCCAGGCGAATAGGTGGGAAGTGTCAGTGACTAGAGAAAAAAGTTAGTGAAAATGTATGATCTTTTTGCGCCAAGAAAGAACCGATGAGCGAAAGTGCACGTTTCATCACGAGGATGTCACAACAAAGAGGAAAAAGCCCGACAAGTGATCATAATGAACGAGAAGGCGCTGGTGACTTTTCAAGAACGCAGTTTTTCCCTCCTAAAAATGATGAGTTTGATGAATGGGGTGACTGTGGTTTGCTGACACAGTGTTCGCTTCCAATCAGTCACCAACGAAGGCTGACTGTTCGTGGGGTTGAATGCCCGAAGGGACCAAATTCTTCACACAGCCCACCTAGAGAGCATAAATGATGAGGTTCGGATGAGCGATGAATGTTGGCAGAAAATGCTCCCAAGGGATGCCAAAAAGTTGAAGAATTGGCTATGTAACATAGCCGAGACAGGGACTCCTGGTGTCCAACGAATAGTTCCGAGGAGCAAAGCTCCTTCTAAAACTTCTCATCTTCGGATGCATATCGTGACCGCGTCACTCCGTATTTGAGCGTTTTGTGCTCTATCAGACTGTGCAAAAAGATTTGGAAGATAGATGTGCTTATTGTATAATGCATACGTCGGATAAGGAGTAATTCTCGATAAGGCGGGAAGGAAGAGGGGGATTTGGAAGATTTCCTCTGAGGATGGATCATCAAACTTTTGAAATTACTTCATGAAATAGCTGGAACCTCTGCATACACTTGCCACCAACTCTTCATTTTATAGCTTTTTTCTGGATATTTATTTTAGGCTGATGTTCAAGGAGCATAGCGATATGGCGATCGTCGCGACCGTTGCTGCAGTGGTTTTGATGCGCATCGATTGGCTGCCGAAGACAGCGACGACGCTGGCCAGCGACGTGCCGCCCACAATCGGTGTGCACCAGGGATGAGCGGATACGGGATTTTTCACGACCCGGATAACGGTGCGGATAACGGATAGGCCAAAAATGACCGGATAACGGACACCGGATAACGGATAACGGATAAACATCCAGAAAACCACCTTTTCAGTTATATTCATCGTAGCGAAACGAGAATGAGAATTCTGTGAAAAAAGTTAGTGCGAGAGGTTATAGCTTTAACACATTCGCGACAATGTGCTCAACCGGTTGAGCACGCATGGTGCGACGCGTGGGAGCGCTTGCTCAACCGGGTGAGCACGCCCTTTTCACAGTTATATTTTTGTGAGGCAATCTTAATGAGCAAACTCCTATACAGTAGTATACTAATAAATGTTCAAGCAATCTGTAAACGCGATGGGCAGAGCAGAAATCTTCTCGTACTGCTTTAATGCGTGGTTGAAAGTCACAAGTAAAAGAACAATTTATATGAAGATTAACTCACTCACTTACTCCCTCTTATGCAGGTGTACTTCTTGAATTAGCTTCAAGCTCGTGCATATTTGCGTTTTGGTTCGTCTCAAATTCGCGCATTTTCGAAGTACTATACAGCAGAGGAAAAATTCCTACCGCGTGGGACCAGGTGCTCAAGCGGTTGAGCACGGGTCCTACTTGTGCAAAAGTGCGTGTGTCCCACGTGACACACCATGCCAAAAGCGTAAGGTCGCGAATGTGTTAACAATAATAGCTGCACCTTCCGCAACAGAAACTTTATCTTGATCACAAAATCTACCGTCTTCGGAAAGAATTCTTTGGCAATCATCTTTAGAGACAACATGAAGAAAAAATTATTTATCGAGAATTCCCAAAGAAAGGCCGCTTCTCGGTGCTCTGTCACGGGCCGGTGTGTCGTTGTACCTTTGGGCCAGCTGAACTCGGTGAAAAATCCCGAACCATAGTGTCCTGAACCCGTGCACCTTTTTTTTTCGGCCAGCCGGACTGAAAATCACTGTAATCCAAACTAAGCGCACCTTCGCCGAGCCCGGCGGATGACAATGATTTTCTGCGAATACCTTTCACCAATTTGTCTGCTTCTCAATCTAGCGTCCAAAGTTATGAATGATATAGAACCTATTGTAGCATCACGCTTGCCATTGTCTATGAATAGGAATGCCCCATGTCTGGCATCACGAGCCTTATGGCGCTTTGTTGAAGAGATACCTTGTATCCTCCTATTTTCCTGACTACAAAGTCTATTTCAACACAAGCATGGAGTTCTCCTACTCTCTTTTGAGCTTATGCAATCTCATGGGGGTGAACGAAACACATTCAGACCTGACATGCCTGATTTGTTAACTGAAACATAGAATAAATCCTGCTGTACCGGGAAAATTTCCATGAAGAATGAACCAATGCGTCATTTGGATATTTAAACGGTTTTAACGACCCTCACTTCTTCATTTACGTTCACCTAGACATCGAAATGCCAATTCGGATGCTTTGCCCAATTCGCATCGTTTCTCCAAAATTTGTAGAGACCTATTGAGAAGCTAGTAGGTCTCCTCGCCAGATAATCTACCATTTTCTGAACGAAGAGTCAGATCAACGCGAGATTTCGAAGAAGTTTACGGAGCTGGAATGGTGAGATTATAAGGTGAATTCTTACCAAGGACGCTTTTGTTTAGGCAAATGTGTCTCACAGTCTAGCCTTTAGGCTTGAAGGGTTAAAGGACAGATATGGAAGGATCGAAGCTTATGGGAATTGTTTAGGCAGAGATCGTTTGCGCTAAGATCGTACTGCACAAAATGTTCTATGGATGACTTCTCCCCTATTGCCTTTGCAGAACGTCACGCGCAGTTGAATCTGTCCATTTCTGCCTTATCCGCACCGTTATCCGGTGTCAAATGCCCGGATAACGGTGCGGATAACGGATAAGCAAAAACCCCCGGATAACGGTAAAACGGACAACCGGATACGGATAATCCGCTCATCCCTGGTGTGCACCGTGGTCTCAGCCTCCAAAGCCGCTATACCCCTCGGAGAGAATCGGATTCAAAATAGACCCATGGAAACCATCAACAGATAGGGACAATGACCATCAACAGATAGGGACAATGTTTGTGCTCAAGAGGTGTTGTTGTAAAACAGTCAAAAGTTTCGCATTCGGGACAGTCGCTCTGAGAAAAGCTGGGGATTGAGCACAAGCGACAGCGACAAAAAATTGTTAGCTGTGTATTCATCAGCACTTAACAACTAGGAAAAAGATGCTGCTCACGGCTTCTTGTTGCATGCACAAGTGCACGCATACTTGCTGCTGACTTCGCCTGAGTTAACCTGGTTCGATGCTGAAGCGGGTTTCTACCTCCTTAGCATCTGCTAACGAACCGACACGTGAGCAGCTCGTTGTGCACTGAGCTCCCCTCTCATCTTTGTATTCGGAAAAAGCAAGTTTCTCTGGATGCAAAGGTGAGAAAGCAGCTGCTACATAATACAGCATGAATTTTTTTGTGCTTGGTATGTAGACGTCACAATATTGGTCATTGCTGTTCTACACATTCTTGAAAAACGTCTACAAACTCCGGAACTTTAGTTGCGGATGAAATATGAGCTCAAATCGACAATGTCGAATGCTGCGCGGTTGGCGCTGTAGGACCGGGGCGCTTGCTTGAGCAAGTGTTTGTGCTCAAGAGGTTGAACATGTGTTCCCACAGTCCATAAAATCTGTCGGTGGAACGCCTTGAGCCGAGCCGAGCCTGCGGAGCGTGCGCTGGTCGCCTGTGGTAGTTGAACACGGCCTCGCTCAGGGGTGGTAGTAATCCCCTCCCCCCCCCCTCAGGTCGTAACATCATGTTCGCAACATGTCACGAGGTTGGCCCGAGACGGGGCGCGCCATGTTCGCGCTGCACCCCTTGCTAAGGCACGCGAGAGCATCGCAGCGCGAAGGTGTTGCGAACCTGTCACGTTGTTGGGAGGTTGTCATGTTGTCATGAAGTCATGAATTTCGCTACAACCTGACAACCGAAAGGCAGTGCGCGAGGGAAATAGTGGTGGGAACCGTGAGACACAGAGTGTCACGAAAGACTGTTTTGTCATATCCTCGAGTACGACGAGCTCGTAACGGTTCGTAAACATATTTTGCAAGAATTTGGTGGTGACTGAGGCATGCGTTGCTAGGACGGGCAAAATCTCAACGCTATAGCCGCTTTTTGGCAACGGGGACCGAACCCATTACAATACGGGTGGTAGCAGCCTGCAATACCACTACGCCATCGCTCATACATTTTGCTGAGCGAAAAAGGGTTACAAAAGCAATTCTCATTTCGAAGACATTGATAATGCAGTTCCTACTTGAGAAAAAGCTTGCTGAGTGTCAACTATACACATCTTTTCCCCATGATTATTTAGGAAACTGACATTTTACATTTTTACAAAACTGTCAATGAGTGGTTTCTTGATCTCATGATCTTGCCAATCGGTGGGACTGATCGAAAGACCTATCTTTCCACAACCAACGGAGCACACAATGTCAACCACTCTATATGATCTACTGAATCGTTATACATAGTTTGCCATGCCTTCCTGCGCTATAGCGCAGCGCATGTGCGCACTGCAGATACGCGAGCATGAGGGTTCGAAACTCTGTTCGCACCCCGATTTTGCAGGTAAGGCTGTCATCCCGTGACACTCTCGCGCTTAACTCGTGAAATGTATGTGCCATGTTCGGAACCGTTACCAACCTGGCTCGTACATGTTGTGACAAAATTGGAGGGATTACTACCACCCCAGCTGTTCGAGTACGCCAATCATTCGATTCAGAGCTAGAAGTTTCAGCAGTCCATATACACGTCAATTTGTGAAAGAGAAAAAAAAACAGTAAAAACACCTCGGCCAAAATGAGATGAATAGCGTCCTCGAGGCACAGCTCAACTACAACAGGCGGACCGCATGCGCACGCGCCGCACGCTCGGCCCACCTCATTGATTTATATCGACAGATTTTATGAACTGTACGTGGAGTGGTTCAGGAACCGACGCTGCCAAGATCTTTAATAGGATTTCGCTATCCATATTTCACACAGTTCTGCCTCACGCAAACATTATGCAGCGGGGCTGTGCGTTGAAAAATTCCGAGTTTCGTTAACCTGTCAATTCGTTACGTCAGGCTAAAAATGGTCGTTACGCGTGAATGCTTCAATTTATTACGTTAATAATGCACAGCCCTGTTATGCTTCCTGAAACAGCATCACGTGATCTGCATTACACGTATTTCACCTCAACAAATTTTTCCACACTCACTTTGACACCCTTGTACATACATATGAGGTCAAATTGGTCATGGCTTGAAAATATCATGATAGCAACTGTAACGCCTGAAAGCTGCATGCATCCAACGTCACGCAAACATTTTTCTGATACTAGCGTCAGATTTCTCACAATTACGTCATTCACGCGCTTGAAAATGCACAAGTTTCATGCGCAGTCCGCTTTAACCGCGAATTTCTTATGCAGTGGCATAGATAATTAGTTGCGCTCAACGGTTACATCAACTAGAACATCATGTCTTGAGGCTGTTTGGGCATTACTGTGAAAATTCATTAACCCGAATCAATGATCAATGTCGCGATGGTCAGTTTATCTTGCCTGGGTAAAATCGAAGTTCAGTAGGCAAAGTCAATTGCCGCAATTTAGCGCACACATTTAAAAACCCAATTTTTTTTTCGACACGTTTGCCCGTTTTGAAGCGCCTGAACCGGATTTTGCATGGTCCTAATTGCATAAGGCTGATATCTCCACAAAGTCATAGCTGTTCAATGATTCGGAACAGTAGTACTTTTGCATCTAGACGCGGACTGCCGCTACCATACTGCACGTGCACTACAGCAACCTGCGTCGCTCTCCTTCAAGCGACTTCATATCGATACGTAGCGGTCAATGTCAGAAGATCCTGATTGTGCTGCTTTCAGTAGATCATTGCGAGTGAATTTTTCAATGAGAGCAGACGTGAGCGTCGTCTGCCCTCTGCAGATGTAAATGGAGTCATTTCAGAAATGTTTTGATATGGTTGTCCAGGATAACCTGAGCAATGGACCAAGATCGTTACAGTTCTTTATTCCCGCTAACGTTTCGGCGTCGTCGCCTTCGTCAGAGCATGGAAAGTCAAAACCAAATGTAATATATCCTCCCAAACGCCCAATCATCCCACAAGTTATAATTCAACATGACAATAAATACGAAAAGAAGATCAGAGAAGTAAAACCCGCTAATGCTTACCTAGATAGCCGTTTAGCCGCGGGGGGGGGGGGGG
>JARK01001619.1:59980-105526 GCA_000688135.1 Ancylostoma ceylanicum
TGCTGCTACTAGCAAGTAGCGTGCCCCCGCGTCTGACCCCGTAGATCAAAGCCCGCAAAGGTTTTGGCACAGCCAGTTCGTTGGTCCCGGCAATGCACTTTTCCTTCATTATTCATTTTAGGATTCTTAGCCATTGTCCAAAAAGCTTCTAATGTTCCAATGTTCGATGTTTTTAATGTTTTACGGGCTACAATTTCCGGTTCCCACGATAACATGATGACAGCCACCTCGAGTGGACTGTTGCCATTATTATGTCTGCGATGACTACCGAGGGCTGTTGCTATTCTGGATCTAGTCAGGCCGTCCAGGTGTTCCTTGATCCGAATACATAGTGGACGCCCGCTTTCACCTATTGATGAGTTTTGATATGGAGTTTATAACGGCTTGCTGGATTCCAGCACCGAAGCCGCAGTATCAGTATGGGATCAGTGAGCAGTACAGGAGAAAACCATAGCGTCAGCCCAGTTTTACTAATCTCGCGCCGGCAATTACTTACTGTGCTTCTTTTCATAAAACAAATGGTTCCATGTGTTTGTCATGAATGCTGCGAATATCGAATAGTAAAGCTTCGTTTTGTTCATAAAGATAAACTTGCCATGAATCTGCCGAGCTGCTCTAGCGTTTGGTGGGCCATGCAACTCGGGAAGGGAGTGGGAAAGAACGTCTCCTGCTGTTTGAAATCACGGAACGAATTCTGAGACTAACGTGCGAACAACATCAGGTCCTTACTACCACTTCCGCTTATCCCCATACTTCCAGAAATTGAACTCGGAGCACGTAAATATTAATTCTAGGGACCAAAATGTGTCAAAGTAAGATAAGTTGGTGGCAGTAGTTCGGCAAATAACTCTACTTTTAGGATAGTTAAGATGATGAAAGGAGCCACAGCCTCTAGAAGCCTATCGTTAAAGTTCACAAAGAGCCAGAACACTTCTACGAAAACGACTGCGAATACAAATGGGCAATTACATAAGTGACCCCAGGAGGCAGTTTCGCAAAGCAAGCAGCCAAGTTCAAAAGGAACTCACGTTTGCGTATGCAGCACAAGATGTGACGACAACGAAAGTTGCAACATATTCAACATGAATCTCATTATGGTTTACGACCTTGATCGACTGCTGGGTGAGTTATGTTTCTTTGGAATTACCTTGTGGAATAGTTTTTGGATGCATTTGTGTAAAAACGAAGAAGAAATGATCACGAATGCCACGCACTCGGACGTTGCATCCACTCCTTGGAACATTTACTTATTTATTTATTTACTGCACTCGGGCCGCGTTATAGCATAAGTAGTAGCAGTGTATTAGGCAAAAACAAATGACTGAGACTAACTTTAAAAAACGCCAGGCGAGGGACCAACAACATTTGAAAAAACCAGCAAAGTTTCAAGCCACCAACTCGGAATATGTTTGATAAAAATCCCGACAGAAGTAACCATATTAAGAGATACTACAACACTAGGCTGAAAAAAGAAGAGAAACGCGAACCCTCTGCAAAGAAAAGAACCCACTACGCTAGGGAAAGCTTGCTAAAAAGGAAAGGAATGAACTCCAACTATGCTGACAAACCAAATGCACGCCTTCCACTTCCAGGCGTTGATTTGATTCACTCAAGATGAATTAACGAGGAGGATAAGCGACAACAGAATCTGCCTATCGCTTCTATACTGGCACACACCATGACCTAATCTGACGGCTAACACAACATAGTTAGTACTTCGGAAACAGCACTGCAAACTGCTAGATCATGCAGTCCTGGAGAGTATTCTCGGATGTTAGTTGCCACTGAGATCATGTACCTGACTGAGCTAAAAGAAAACATATCAGACCAGCGCAGAAGCACTCGTTGAGTTAGTTCTCTTATGAAAACTTCATCGTAACAAGAGCGTGAGGGTACTTTTCTACAGTTTTCGCCATGAGAAAGTCTGATACAAGGCACACACTGGCGGTCACTACAGCAGAGGCACATGGATTTCTACATGCTGCGAACTCTTTTTGTTTTGAAACCACAGGGTTTTCGTCTAACCGTGAGCATTTGAATCCGGCTTAGAGTGCATATCTCAACCTCGAAATATCCTCGAAACTTGTGCTCATGAGAAGAAATCCTCGCATATTGAGGCATCAAAGCAGCTACCAAGCACAGCTTGAGGCTGCTCCTCGACTACTCTATGTCAGAGCTGTGACCGAAAAAATTTGTGCAACTCGCTATGGAAAACTCCACAGGAAATTTTCGTAACGGATTAGAGGTCCGCGTTGCAAACGGCATGAGATAACACGCATAGAGGCACGGATTTTCGCTTCAACCAAGTGTCCTTTCCTTCCCAGTGACCTTATTTCCTAATGTTCATCCGAAGGAAATATGTGCATAAATGGTGAAGGTCAGAATAGTAATTTTTTGCGTGCTGTATTGTCTTTGCCGATTGTAAGAAACCAGTGTGCATAATTTTGAAAAGGCGCCTCTTTTACCAAGCAGATGCATCAAGAAAGGCCCTCCCAAAGATGTTGTTGATATTGCTATTCAGGATTTTATGACGAGCTGCATTTTTTTTGTCAATTGTGTTTTGAGGCTTTCAATAAAAGGTCACTGCAAAAGGCTGTTCCTTTCTAAAGGAAAATGCCTCATTCCGCTCATTATCCTATAGGGAGTAGTCTTAGACAACCATGGATTCATGGTCCAGAAAAATATTGCGTTGGACAATAAGTTCGTGCATTCTTTCATGGGACATCGGAACTACCTTTTTTTCACAAATAACATCAATCACAGCGAGTGATTCATATAGCTGCTGTCCTCCGCCCTCCGCTATTAATGCTATCAGAGACAGAGGAGCTGCTTGGTTCCGTCTCCGTGAAAACCACATGTTTGAGACGACTAATTTTGTGTCCTTTAATTGCACTTTTCGTAATTCTTAAATGGAACTCTAGGAAATGCATAGGAAAATAAATAATGAATCACTAGAGATTGCTTCAGGTAGAGATTGCTTCAGGCCTGAGCTGGTATGAGCAGAAATGCTTTCGATTACAGCATCTCAACCATTTTCGTATAAATTGACTAGGGAGGCACGTGTTCTCAATGTGAAGAGCTCTTCGATGTTTTCTTTTGGATCAGTTGAATCCAGATGTAGCAATGAGTCAACAAAGTCATGGTGGTTTTTCTTTTCATCTATACAGAGCAAAACCTAAAGGATAATTGCTTTACTGTTCTCCGGATTGGATGTTGATCACAAGGGACATCTCCCAGGCTAAAATGAGCTTCTCTGGGGCAGACATGCGTTTCTGTACCGTATCTTCAGCAATAATGTTCTTTAGGAGTCACCAGTATTCCTAGTTTCTTGAGCTGAATTCGATGTACATATGATTGAAGTCAAACAGTAGCAGTGGCGGAAATCAAGGAAATCGGTTAGAAACTTTGCGAGAAGGAAACCAAGAGCGACAAAATTGTTCATGATACAGATTCAACAAGGTTCAAATTACTGGGAAAAACAAGACGGGAAAAACAGCACGAACTTATCATAATAATATGTACTTACAATCAGTAGTACATATTATTAAATATACAAAAATACTAGTTATAATCAATTATTTATTAGTTGACTACACCGTTACATGGTACATTTCTTCTTAAAAAGATAGACGGATTGCGCGTGCGGTTTCTTAGCGTCGCGGCTGCAGAATCGCGGCGGGACCAACTCGACCCTCTCACACAGAGCATGCTCTCTCCGCATCCCTTGTTCGGGTCCCACCGCGATGGTGCAGTGGCGCAATCAGTCCATCTTTTTGAGAAGGACTGTACATATTGTGGTTTGCATCCACTTGCCTATGATTTGAGTAGGTGCATAGCGAACACTCCATTGGTCACAGCAACTCACACGCAACCACTCCTGGGTGGCTGCACTTGAGCACTGCCCATGATAGCAGTGAGGACAGAAATGAACAATGACACTGCAGGAAAACGGGATATCTTGTAGCGATTAGTTTTGTTGCGAGAAAACCTACGGCTGGTTGACCACCATTCATTTGGTATTCAGAAGGAAAACTCTCAAAACAAGGCCGCACTTCTTTGTTTTGAACGTTTTCCTCCTGAATGCTTCTTTTCGACGATTGCGGAAGTGAGCGTCAAGGCCTTGTGAATTATGTATGCAGTCCAAGAATTTACGTATTGAAACAGGTCAAAGCGAAAGTGTGAGCTACAGCTAGCTTTGTGGACAATAGTTTCCAAAGAACTGACTTGGAAGGAGCAAGTGAACGGATGAGGCGATGAGCTGGATAAATGAAAGCCATTTTAGGCTGTGATAACTCCCTTTGCCACGGAACAAAGCCCCGTAGGAAGCACCAAAGACCAGAAAAATGTTTGGCTCGCCCATTAGTGTTGCTTACAAGCGATAGACTGGAATGGATAAAAACAAAACATACTGGGACTTATAAGTAGTCCTGTAGGTTGAGGCACGCGGACTTCCGCAACACTCACGTGCCCCCATGTAGCTATCTCTAACAAGTGGCTGCGTGACAAGAGGTACGCTGCTGGGCTGTGATTGGTCGATTCATGAGCACATCGCGACTGAAGCCATGGGAGGTACGAGCAGCTCCGGGGAGAAATAAACAAGTTTTCTAAGCATGGGTAGGACCGATGAATGCTTTTGGAGCCGACTAAGTGTACGAATATGGTCATCGATGCAGTTCAATGCGTCAAACTCGAAGGATCAAGGAAGCATGCGCGCGCCGCGCGGTCGCGTCGCGGAGTACGTCTTGACCGCCTCTCCTAACAAGTAGAGGACTGGTTGACATGTTAGATATAACCGAAAGGGCAATTTATAAGATTAACTTACTCGATGCGTGCGTTTGATGCGCGTGTGCCTATACGATGACGGATTGTCGCATCGCTGACGCAGCTCAGACGCACGCGTTTGCGGCCTCAGGCGGCAGCGCATTCTTTTCATTGAGGATGTACATGCCGGGTGAACGGTCTTCATGGCAAATCCTCCGCAAATGGATGCGTGCGTCTGAAGCATCAGTCTAGTAGAAATTGCCCAAAAGATGACGTTCGACCTACGCATGTCGCAATGTGGAGTGATGAGAGGTAAGCGTTGCAGACATCCGTATGGCTCGACCTACAGGACGCCACACAACTCAGAATAAAATCAAAATATTCTATGCGTTTTCATGACCAAGGCATGGAGACATGCCGTACCACATAGTCACACGTTATGTAAAAAATGTAGAAATCAAATGCGTTGAAACCGAAAGTGAAATTGGATATTGACAAGAAATTTGAACACTTGAAAGCAACCAGCGTCTACATGCTCCCATTTCTCACAAAAAGTAGTCGGGCCCACAAGGCGCGCCAGACCGATTAGCCAGTGCTCCAGACTCCTTTGGCTTGGTTGTCTACAACCTGTTCACAAGAGAGGAAATCGTGCATAGAGGAATAAATTCGGAAATAATTCAAATTACAACAATAACCATATCCCCCTATATATACAAAATAAATAAGAATAAGAAAGAAAAGAATTGCAATAAAAACAGAGTTCCTCAACACATCACTGCACATAATTCTTGAGACATTTTGCGAAAGTTCCAAATATTCGGATCAAAAAGTCAAAAATTAACCTTTTAGGTGACTCGAGTCCCTCGCATCCACTGTCATACTACTGAAACATTTAGCGGAAGTCAGCCCTTGGCATTTTCCATGTTGAGCTCACGGCACGATAGCAGCAAGCTGGCGCAACACTGAGCTCCGGTACTCCGGTTTGAATGTAAAATCTTTCTTTTATTTTCTAATTGTGAGCAACATTGTAACCAAACTTTGACATTAGTCCGTATCACGTTTTTTTGCGTATTCTCACGCCGGAGCCCTCATTTCCGTCCAATTTCTGGTTTAAAACTCTAGTAAAAGCTAATGGAAAAGAGATGTTGAACTCGTATCCTACGTCTGAAATTGATTTCACGTGTGGATTCTCAGCAGAGTGTGACAAACACAGACTATGCCGTATATCACCGTAAACGTAGGAAATTGGAATGAGATGCACAATGGACCCGAATTCTCTGGAGTATCAGCTCTCAGTCTAGCTATACTTCAACGAGGTTAGAGTCTCAACGAAGTTTTTAAGACCCTAAAAAGAGATGAAACCCGCAAATGTTCGCGTACAAGTGAACTAATTTATTTTTTCCCCTAATCTCATACTCTTCCAATTCGAGAAAAGTCCGTGTCCAGAATAAAAAAAAATAAATAAAAAGAAGTAAAATAAGGAATGCGCAGTACATGTCTCTTCTTTTCTTTCCAGTACGTACGTCATGTGCTCCTTCGAAGTTCAAGGAATAGCTCTATTACTCGAGAAGCACATGTCTTCCATTTAGCCATCCTAACACCTCATTTGTCTTTTAATCGACACGCGAACGCTGAGCGAGATCTCGCTCTTGAGAAGAAAGTATCCCCACAGGACTTTATCACTACAATACCTTAGTTATCGTAAGCTCGATTGCAACCCTGATTGCATTAGGCCTGACCAAAATGGCTTCAAGCAGGAATTTGAAGTTGAACAAACAAGTCTACGAACAAACATACTCCCCTCTGCAAGGTATAAGCTCGGATGCTGTTCTTCTGGCCATAGTAAAGACTCTGCTCTACACAAGGGACATGAAACTATGGTAGCAGACGTTAGTCTCAAGTTCCTCAAAAAAGGATTATTGCTATTGGAAGGACTTCATCGAGTGTGCGAGTATAATGGAAAAGAGCTAAGACACTTTATCTTGCGAAAAAAAGGTTAGCGCATCCTCCAGCATCAGTGCTATTGAGATTTCATTAGAGAAGCATTTACTCCAACACATGGTCTTTGAAAAAAAATAAACGAACTTTCAAATGATTTAAAAAACCAGAGCTTGCAAACGAGACATTTAGCAGGTTTCGGAGAGATAAATATCAAGAACTGCAGAAAAGAAGCTTAACGTCGAGGTCCAGCAACGGCAAGGAGGCCTAGCCGGAGACCGAGGCATCTAGCTTGGGAATTACGCCTTGCAAAGGTAATGCCCAACCTGGTCGATGCGGACGAGCGTATTTTCGAGCAAAAACAGAAGAGTCGGCAACGAGTTAGACGAAAACATCTTCGTGCCATCAACAATGGGAATTAAAGGTCAGCCAAACGAATGCGTAGTGGGTGTTGTTGATCCGCATGCGTTTTCTGGAATTCGGAACTCGGCCGGCTCAAAGTCGCCGTGTTTCTCTCTCAACCAAGTTCTCGGAATCACGAGCATGATGGGGAGCCACGAGCGCACTTGATCCAAACCGGCGGCAAGATCTCCGACACAGTTGCCTCCCAGAAATGTGGTCGGAATTAATTTACAAACGGGATTTCGGTGTGCTCACGGATTACATGAGCTTAGAGGGGATCGCAGAATAGGAAAACAGGGTGTTCACCAGATTCTGGCGTCATCTGAAGTTTCCCTGAATCAGAGAAGTCCTATAGAATCTGAACCCCCCATCTGGTGATGAGAAGCTGAGCGCCGCCATCATTACTGCGAGTGGTACGAGACCGCTTCAAGGAGAAAGCGGTTTGAATTCAATACAAGCCATCAAAGGACCATACCGTCTGGATGACACCTTGTGCCAGAGGTGTCAATGCCTGCTTTCGTGGGGAAATGACGGATGAGTGACATCGGATACAATTGTTTCGATGCCTGCACGTATTCAAGGAGCCCAACGTGCTCGTAGGTAGTAAATATCCATTCTCGCTGACCCAATTTCCTTCCGCTAGAAAGAGTCCCCCAGGTAATTCCAGACAATCAAGGGATCGAAGTTCTTTGAAAACAACTGACCTCGTTCTGTGCAGAAATCAGATCTGTGACTTTTGAGAAAATTTTTTTTGATGCAACTAGGAAAACGTAACTAGTGGTAAAGTGAGCAGATCACAGAATTTGGTCTCAGTTTTGCGAGATTTTGCTCAGCATGCATCTAATGTAACAATTCAGAATCGAAGCTAAATATGTAATGTGAGTTGTTTGTCACCCCATTTGTCCTGAGTTGAACATATGCTTAGAGAAGGGTGTTTGCTACATTTTCTACTAATTTCTTTCGAAATTCTGGCGTCACTTTTTTCATGTAGTCATACACATTATTAGGTTGTTACATAAGTTTCCGCTGTTTTGGAATTCCAACAAATAAGTTTTATTAAAAATCAAATATCAATAGGTATGAGCCGAGGAATGCACCACAATGGTCGCTGGACTTCTGCCGTTTCAACTGCAGGAGTTCGACTCCGTTACTTTAGCATTCGGTGAACTAGGCAAAGAAGGGAGGCAGGTAGTGTTGAAGGTGACTGACTTTGGCGAATCTATTCTCGCACAGTAGAGATTCTTGTGATCTGGAAACTGGCGCTCGGTTAGAGTAAGATTTGTGCTGCATAATGCGCAGTTGAGAACTCCTTTGTCGGGTCTTTGCCTTTGCGGGAGAGTTCGACAATCAAAAAGGCGGACTTCGCAGTGCGACGAAATAGTGGGATTGTCACAGAACGCTTAAGACGTGCCATGAAATTCTACCGACTAGTGTCCGTAAACGTTTAATGTTTCAAGTCACAGCGGAAGAAATTCCTCTTCAATCCGCCTCAATTCCAAAGAGGAAAATAGCATAATCGGAATTTCGGGTTTATTTATTTATTTACTCATTTATTTATTTATTTATTTATTTATTTATTTACTTACTAGCCCTCCGGCGACGGTTTACCGCCTCAAATGGCCCGGGGGTGACACTGCGTGTCGAACTGCCAGGCACAGCGGAGGTATTAGGTTGGTGCAAAAATAATGCGCGTTTTCAAGTGTTCTTTTTAAAACGCTATAACTTGCTTCAGAGTGAACCTTTTCAATCATAATGAGAGCCATTACAATCTACGCACCTTTGCCAACGAGACACAAGTTTGCTTACTCCAGTTGAGTAGAAGTCCGAGCTGCTGGAATCCACGAACTTCCGGAAGTCGTTTTTGGTACCATCTCGATTTCGGAAGTTTTTCTCTTTTAGGGAGCTGACCAGATGCTTGAAAAAATGGTAGTCGGTTGGGGAGAGGCCCGATGAATAGGGTGGGTGAGGCAGAGTTTCATAGCCTAACTCATTCAACTTCTGCAACGTCACCTTTGAAATGTGCGGCCGGGCGTTATCGTGTAGGAGGATCGGACCAACTCTGTTCACTAATGCCGGTCGCAAAAGTTGGAGCTTTCGGTGCATTTAGACCAATTCCTTGCAATACCTCTCTGCCGTGATGGTTCGCCAGGTTTCATGAAACTGTAATAGATTACACCTGTAGAACACCACCACACACTCACCATGGTCTTCTCCTGATGCATTTTAGGCTTCGGGAAGGGCTTGGGGTCTTCATCCTTGTCCAACCATTGGGAAAGACGCTTCCTGTTGTCGTAGAGGATCATTTCTCATCACACATTACAATGCTGTCAAGAAATGGATCGTTTTTGGTGCGTAACAGGAGCGCGGAGCAGATCTCAAAACGGCGGTTTCTTTGGGTCTCAGTCAATTCGTGCGGAATCCATCTATCCAACTTTCTCACCTTTCCAATTTTTTTCTAAGTGGCGTACGACAGTTGAATGGTCAACGCCAAGTTCTTCGGCAACCTCTCGTGTTGTTTTGTGTGGATCACCTTCGATAATTGCCCTCAGCTGATGGTCGTCAACTTCAGAGTGGCGGCCGCGACCTTCCTTATCTTCGAGACTCAGATCGCCATAACGAAATCGTTGGAACCAACGCCGTACAGTGGATTGGAGTGATGCTTCCTTCCCCCCAAACAATCTTGATATTACGAGCTGTCTCGGCTGCAGATCGGCTAAGCTTGAACTCGTAGAAAAAAATTTGGCGAAAATCTTGTCTGGACATGCTACGTTCCAAGGATTAAAATTCACCGAGAGTATAAACCTCGGTCGAAACCTCCAAAGCAGTTATATCCGCAATGAAATGCTCTACAATTCTGTATGCAACTCCCCATATCAGGTATGAGTATAACGGGAAAAATTTTGCTCCAAAAATAAGGCAATGAAAAACGCGCATTATTTTTGCACCAACCTAGTACATCCTCTAGTATTGTGTCCCAAGCTGAGAAGGGGTTCGACTTTTCCAGGCAACTGGAAGCCTAGCTAAGAGTAAATCACTGCCAGGAGTCTCCACCGTCTTGACAGTTTCGTCGTGGATTCCCTGAACCAGTTAGGTCGGCGACTACCTGTGGTGATACCTGTAGCACGCCGCAGCAGGGCTGCTCACTGTGGGAAAATGTCTACTTGCCTGTCTAGCACAATTTCTGCCTCAGTACCATGCACACCGCGCTTTGCCGTCTCAGACGTCGGACGGTACGGCAACCGGTGATAGGCGATCTAATCTTGGGTTGCGCAGGATGTCTTTGATTTTGGAACAAGACGACACGAGCAAGACAAGCCACGGAGACTGTTTCATGCTCTGCAGAACATTGGTCATCTATGGAGAAAAGTTCCCGTCAATGAATGTTGGGGGTGTTGGCTTCGTAGTGCTCTCATCTGTCGTCCAGCTTCACAAGATCCTATCACCTCGTCTTTCTCCGTCTTCACCTTCCTCATCACAAGTCCGTCAGTGTCCTCAACTATTACCCGCCAACACTCGCAGCTGATGAGTGGGAGTTAGACGCTTTTTGCGGGAGGTTGGAAGACGTCTTTCACATCGAAAAGTCCTTCTACAAATCCGTTGTTGCGGACTTCAACGTCAAACTTGGGAAGGCTGAAGGAGATGAGTACAGGATAGGAAAGTTTGGATTAGGAGACCGGAACGAAAACGGTAGTCGTCTTGCTGGGCTGCTGTCCTCTGACGCCTCTTTCATAGGAATTCCATTTTCATGAAGAAAGACCACCGCCGATGGACATGGGAATCGCCCAACGGTACGACCCGCACGGAGATTGACCACATTCTCACTTGCCGAAGGTAGCGTCTATTTGATGTGTCAGCAGTGCCATCATTCTGCTGTGGATCCGATCACCGTCTCCTCCGTGCAAAAATCCGATTCAGCTGCAAGATGGGAAGGATCATCTGCCACCGCGGAGGAAGAAATGAAGTCATATATGACGATACCATCCTCGCTGATTCTCTATCTGAACACAACTGGGACATTGTGGAAGATCCTACCGAAGACTACAAGGTGCTTCTTGAAGAGCTTTGAGTCTGTGCTGACCGCGCCTCGAAACCCGGAACGACAATCTTGGAACGCATCTCGAAGGCCACTTAGGAACTGCATTGTTGTAAGAAGGGGTTTGAAGCTTGACCCAAATGCATCCCGTGTTGAGCAGCCGACATCCAGTGCAAGCTGCAGAAGATCATTGCATGAGGATCTGCAGAAGTTAAGGCAGAACAAGATTATGAAAGCAGCGAAAAGAAAAAGAAGTCCGAAGAAGTGCAGAAAGAACCTCCGCGAGTACAACGTCTCGATAACAGCCCTGAGGAACGAAGATGGGATTTCCACGTTTTCTCATCGCGAGATGGAGTCAGTCACGGAAGGATTTTACACAAACCTTTTCTGTTTCTCAACAGCAGTGCCAAGCCCAAATATCCCTGCTGGTGAAAAACTCCCTCGAATTCTCCCGTCAAAAGCACGAGTCGCGATCAGAAACATGAGGCCCGGCACCGCCTCTGGACCAGACCTTACGCCAACTGATTTGTTGCGAGCCGGAGGCGATCGCCTACATGGTATTCTTGCAGCACATTCTTCATCGTATCTCGAGAAGGAAAGAATTCCGGATCAGTGGAGAACCTCGCCCACCATTCTTCTTCACAAAAAAGTAACAAAGAGGATCTTCGAAACTACTGTCCAATATGATCGCCGAGCGCGCTTTACAAGTGTTTCACAAAAATCATCCTCGCACGCATATCGACGACTTTGAATGAAGCCCAACCACAAGAACAGACCGGCTTCCGTAAAGGATTCAGCTGTATGGACAACATCCGAACCGTTTCGAGGGTCATAGAGGTTAACCGGGAATATGGCCTCACCTTCGTCCTCACCTTTGTTGACTACGAAAAGACGTACGACAGCGTAGAAAAAATGCAATATTGTCAGCACTAGTCGACAATACAATGTACGCGTCTTATGTGAGAACATTAGCCGACTGCTATCTTAGTTGCTCCACGGTGATGCAGCTAATCCAGCGCCCCTTAACGATTCCTACTGCGAAGGGAGTAAGACAGGGCGACACTGTATCGCCAAAATTGTTTACCGCCGCACTACAGTGAACAATGAAGTCACTTGATTGGGAGGAAAAGGGCATTTTTCTTCATTTTGCGGACGACATCGTCCTCTAATCGAAAAAAAAAACCGAAGAAGCAGAGGTGATGATAAATTAACTAAATGAAGTAGGAAAAAGGATAAGACTACGAATGAATAGGACAAAGACCCAGTTAATGAATAATATAGACTGCGAAGGAGAGCGAATAGAATTGGAAGGATTTCACATAACAGTGACGTCGTCCTATGTGTACCTTGGTTGCTCAATGAATATGGAGAACAATCTCAAGGAAGATCTGGCTAGAAAAAGAAGAGCAGCATGGGGTGCATTTGGGCTGATTTCTAGCGATTGGACGATATTTCTGGTTGTCTGGTTTTTCAGTCAGTAGAAGGCAACGAACATAAATCATATGACAATTTTCCAACTTACAACGAAATTCATTTTCTAGCCGACATTTTCTTTGTTACCGTTTTTATAGCCCATCGTGTACAGTCGTGACGACATAATAGAATGTGAAAAATTTTCGCGGAATTCGTGAGATTCGCGGAAATCGCGTGATTTTTGTGAAACTCCTTTCAGAGTGAGTATAACATTGTGCATCTATCCATGCATCGGTCTCACCTCACTTTTGCGGCTTTGACCAATTTTTCAAAAAGTTCGTTACTCAGACAAACCCTCGCTGGGCGCGCGCGACAATCTCGCTGGCCGCGCAGGTAAGGCCCCGGGACTAGCGAGATTGGCGCACGCGCCCAGCGAGATTGTCGCGCGCTCCGACCGAGCGAGATCAGTGCGCGCGCCCAGCGAGATCGGCGCGCGCACCCAGCGAACTCGGTGCGAACGCCCGGCGAACCCAGCGATGACGTCACAACCGGTCAATACCGGGTGATGACCAACCTCGACAAGAAACTCATATCTTTGAACGACAGGGACCCACCTTCTGGGTGTTCGGGTGGTACATGACCACCTTTGCAAAAATCCTCGCCATGCCCTCCCATTCCAGAGATGCTGGCGAGTGCACAAAATCGGCTTCTCGACTTCACGCACTTTTAAGGTGGTACCGACTGGCGGAGTCCCTCTGATGCTGCTTCGTATTTCTTGCAGGTTTTCTTGCAGAGAGGGTGTTTTGCCGCGCGCGCCCAGCGAGATTGAGGCGCGCGCCGAGCGAGCGTCTTTCGTCGTTTGCGTTTTTAGAAAATCATCTCTATTCTGCTCCGCGCCTAGCGAAGTTCTGCTCCGGTTCAACCGAGCAACTTTACCAACCTGCGTCTGCGAAACTGTACTATTTCCTTCTGCTCCGGGAGAAGCGACAGAGGGCTCGCTTCTCGCGGAGCCCTCTATGAGGTGCGCGCGCCGAGCGAGGGTTTGTCTGAGTAATTGCATCGACCCCGCCCACTAATTAGGGTCAAACGCGGTAAGGGTCAAACGCGCTCCTGAATTTTTCTTTTACTCTGTATTGACAGCTTACATTTTAGAGTTTTTTTTAGCAGTACAAATGAGTTCAGTAGATGGTGACGAACAGTTCCGTGTGAGAACTGTTCTTTGAGATTGCAATTTCCTAGCCGTCAAGAATAGCAGGCCTTCAATTTCACATATCAAACTTTTAACTGATGGATCTATTGCAAAGTGTTAAATTCAATTCTGCAGCATGTCTTGGAAAGATACAGTGAGCTGTACAGATTACTTTTTAGCTCATTCCTGGTAACGATTGAGGAGACAGCTGCAAAGTGGACACCACGTCCAAGTTCCTTTCAAATTTGCGCAGATCGAAGAGCAAAAATCGCCGTTTGTTAGACGCTGCATAAACGGCTTTGCGATGAGCAAAGAACTTTCTTCACTGTGGCGGAGGCATGTTTCCAATAGCCGAAAGTAACACTTGCGGACTTGCCACGTAGCCTCGTGACTGACCGAGTTGTTTGTATGCGGGA
Organism: Ancylostoma ceylanicum; assembly: GCA_000688135.1. Taxonomy (NCBI): domain Eukaryota; kingdom Metazoa; phylum Nematoda; class Chromadorea; order Rhabditida; family Ancylostomatidae; genus Ancylostoma; species Ancylostoma ceylanicum. The sequence continues at coordinate 74,133 of JARK01001619.1, forward strand.
GATGAGCTGCACCTCTAAATACTCCGTTTCCAAATGAATTTAATTAGGTTGGTGCACAAATAATGCGCATTTCCGAATGTTCACTTCGAAAAGCGATAAGTTGGTTCACATTCAACCTTTTCGAATGATGTAAGATTCATAACAATCTGTTAAGTTTGCCGAGGAGATTCAAATTTGCTTGCTTGAGTTGAATCGATATCCGAGCTTCTGGAGTCCATGAGTTTTAGGAAGTCATTTTCGACAAAATCTTGTTTTCGGGATTTTCCTCTATCAGGACGCTCTTCAAATGTAGTCCGAAACGGGTAGGAGGGCAGCCAGTGAGTTCGCGCGATCTGCAAAGTTGTGCTAGAATTCGACATTAACCGCTAAAAATGCATAGTTGCAGAGATGAGATGTGATTGGCCTTGGGCACATCGCTATTCCCCTTGTGATTATCGGTCGTAGCAAATTGGTTTTAACTATTTTATGGGTGTAGCCACACTTTCACTATGATATCAAAAAAGGTAATATGAGGCGTGTGTCCCCGATACGAATGTAACGCAACTTCTGCACGACAAGTCAAATTATCCATTTTTAATTTTTTTGGCGCTGAAGTCGATAAGTTCGTGTTCGGCGGGATCCTTCCACATTCTCGAAAAGAATGCTGCACAGCTTTTGCACGATATGTAAAGATATCGATGTCATATCGATTTATCGGTTTTTCAGTTTCACGCGCGACAAACAATAACTCTCACACCACTGCAAGAGAACTTTTTAACAAAATCGCGACCTTACGCTTTTGGCATGATGTGTCACGTGGGACACACGCGCTTTGCACAAGTAGGACCCGTGCTCAACCACTTGAGCACGTGGTCGTGGTAGGAATTTTTCCACTGCTGCATAATACTCCGAAAATGCGCGAATTTGAGACAAGCCAAAACGCAAATATGCACGAGCTTGAAGCTAATTCAAGAAGTTCACCTGCATAGGAGGTAGTAAGTAAGCAAGTTATTCTTTATATGAATTGTTCTTTTACTTGTCAGTTTCAACCACGCATTAAAGAAGTACGAGAGGATGTCTGCTCTGCCCATTGCGTGTATAGATCGCTCGAACATTTTTAGTATACCACTATATAGGAGTTTGCTCATTAAGATTGCTTCACAAAAATACAATTGTGAAAAGGGCGTGCTCACCCGGTTGAGCACACGGCCCCACACGTCGCACCATGCGTGCTCAACTGGTTGAGCACATTGTCATGAATGTGTTAAATATGATGTGGTTGTCTACATTGACGACACATTGATTCCAATCCGCTCCCCAGAAGAATGATTTCAGTACATGAGTAGGCAGGGCTACGTATGTTTGAATGTAGACGCTCTCGACTATATACTCTTGTCATAACGCAACATTCGTCTGGTCCATACACGACTCTCACGTGTGGAACAGCTATATGGGAGGGAAAGCGTTTCGGAGCGGTGAGACTGTAGACGGGTATCAGTTCATCTGCGACCGCTAATGGCGGTGGATTTATGACGCCGTTTCTTCCAATAAGCACACGGAACGACTATCGCAGAAAGAGGCGATTAGTCGACGACGATCACCGATTGAAAATGAGCGTTCATGGACGACACCCTGAAGAAGTGTGCCGGAAGGAATTGGACAAATGTTCACGACCGCAAAAATACTCTTGTGGAAAGAACGAGTATTCCTTGAAATAGATGCACCAGAAGGAAGCGCGCAGTGCTACGGCACCTACAGAAAAGCGGAGACGTACGGCCACAGGAGCCACTCTTCCAATTTTTCCCTAGGACCGATTCAAGCATAAATGGAGGACGGCGGCAACCAGGAGGAGCGGCATGTCAGATCAGGATGGTCAAACTATAGCCAAGAAAACGCGCGCAATTAATGGTGTAGACTAAATCTGGTGGAAAAAGGGAAGAATTCTTGGTCGCCACGCAGATTGCGGGGTGCGACACTCGCCAGGATAACCCACACTACCTTCGTCATCTACAATCTTTCCAAACCAAGGGTCTGATGACGGGAAACCTAGCCATAGTGCGGCTGCGGCGCAGCAGCCTACCTCGAATCTATCAGCTGTTGAAGCCGACGCCGCCTTGGTCACTCCGCAATAGGGTGTCTTTTTCTTAGTTATTCCCCATTGTTGAAGTAATTTTTAGAATATAACTTGTGGAAAAGCATTCGCTTTTCCACATAGTGAAAACTACAAAAAACATCTAAGTGGGAAAACCAATCAACATATGGCCTCAGACAAGCATCGGCCTTTCAGATGATGGGATCTATAATCTATATATAACGAATCAAAACCACCTAGCACCTTTGCCGCCGCGCACTTCAGCACTGAGGCGGGCAAGCAGGCGAACGAGGCTGTGGTTCTTCGTTTTCATCTTTGGTTTTTTGATGTTCGTGTTTGTTTTTTGCTGTTATTGACGTTGTTTTTGCCGTGATTGTTGCTTTTATGTTCTTTCCATTGTTTCTTGTTGTTGTTCTTGTTGTTGTTGTTGACAAAGTTTTCACCGGAATCGTTGGTCTACACGTCGGTTGATTACTTGAACCCAAACATTGCATTCATTTCACTCTCATTAATGTTTATTCTTCTTGCTTCCTTCTTAGAGTTATCAAAGCCAGTAGTGCGGCACATACAGAGTGCGCCATAACGTTTTGTTTAACGATCGCCCTTTGCACTGATCACAATGTGCAGCTAACCCTTGCTAATTCGCCACTATATTCAAAGCTATGTTATATATACCGTTCATTAGTTTCACACCACGAATCTCCCTCTTACCAGGGATCCCAGCCGATTTGCTGCGAGCCTACGTGGGGCGACCCCAGGTGGCGGATAGGGGGTTTACCGCGAACAAAAAGCAGCCATGCGCTTGCCCCACGGGTAGATCTAGGGGATGGACTCATTAGTTCTTCAGTGCTGGATTCCATTCATATGGGCGGCATAGGAGTGTGAACATGCACTTACGCGCGTGGGCGTGTGCTAACGCGTTGTGTGGGCTGTATCCTGCAGTTCGGATTTAGCCAAAAACTCGCAATATAACGACTGGAAATTGCATGAGAGGCGAGTAGGGGGCGCCTCTAACAAAGAAGTCCCTCGTCCACGGGGGGAAACCTTCTATCCGTCATTCGAATGCCGGCGACAGGCCGTAGTGACAGGCCGGCTGAGAAAACCCCGCGTCACATCAGATGATCATGACGTCAAATGGATTTGAGAAGAAGGCTACGGCGTCCACAATCACAGGAGTGAGGTGCAGGCGGCCGCAGGCACATAGAGGGAGTTCTCAATAACCGTCGGCGTACACCAAGGCTCTGCCTTATCCTCGCTACTTTTCATCGTTGTCATAGATGCCTTCACAAAGGATCTTCAGAGACCACAGTCATGGACGCTGTTGTATGCCGACGACGTAATGCTGGCATCCGAAGACAAGGATGAACTTAAACGACAGACGCAAGCGTGGAGCGACCGGCAGACACGGTTCGGCCTTCGCCTGAACATTAAGAAGGCCGAATATTTGACCACCGACGAACACGAGTCCGGCACTATCAAAATTAATGACACGGATCTCCCGCGAGCCGCAACATTCAAGTACCTCAGTTCAATGGTGTCATCAGGCGGCAGTCGCGCGTCAACGCTGCGTGGCTAAAGTGGCGCTCACTGACTGGTGTGCTGTGTGGGATAAGAGCCGAGGTGGAGCGCAATTCAAGCGGCATGACATCTGCGCTTCAATTCTCGAAGTGAGCGGAGTCCACTCCCGAGCATGCGCACTGAGTGCCCTAGCTGCTGCACTTCGCGCTCATGCTGCTGCTCCTGGCAGTCCCATTTGCCTGCGTTTGTCGCGCTTCCAACCTGCGTCAATGGGCTGAAGTCCCCCCTTGGCCTGCTCTGCACCTGCCTTTTCTGCAGTTTCCTGTTTGATTACGGTATCTCTCATATCTTCTTCCTAATAAGGTAAACCAGCCTGATCGTCCGGATGACGCCGGACTCTCAGGCTTCTTTTTGTGCTCGCTTCGCTCGCTTTGTCTTCTTATGATATCTCCCTCACACCATGCCGGCCATCACACATCTAACAAAACTCCCGTTTTTGCACCTTCGAGCTTCCTAGCTTCGAGGCACCTTTTCACAGCTGTGAAACAGTCGTGAGACGTCTTACCACTTTTTATGAGACTTCATCCGCTCTAGTGGACAGTTAGCGGTCGCTCCAGTCATCACGTCACTCCAGTGATATCAAAGTGGCTCTAAAGACGGCGATTTGCCGAAATGTAAGCCAAAATAAACTTGCCAACCTCGCCTGAAGCTCACAAAATCAACCAAGTCATTTTGTGAGGCTGTTCGACCCGTCTCCGGTCGTTACCCGCTTTTGAACGCTGGCGCACCCCTGTCACTCCGCTGAGCGCGTCTTCAGGCGTTTTCCCACTTTTGGATGCCGGCGCATCCTTACCTCAACGTTGGACCCGACTCCAGCAGTTTCCCACTTTTGGAAGCCAAGGCACCCTTATCTTCACGTTGGACCCTTCTCCAGGCTTTTCTCGACTTTCAGAAACCGTCGCACCGTTGCCACAGAAGTGGACCGTTTGCATAGCGTTATCTCCACTCTCAGACCCCGGCTCAGCCCTACCGCGGCAGTGCTTGCTCGCCCCTCATCCGTGGCCTTCCTCGCCCTCCTGCCTCCTTCTCTGCTATGTGAAGACATCTCACCTATCTCTTCCTTTTTATATTGTCTGGGCTTATTCAATCCAACTGTGGTAAACACAACGGTCGGCCGTTGAGAGAACTTAACATGTCTGAACATAATCGTTGTTGTGTATTGACTTGAGAACTCCTGTTTGATATAACTTTACTGGCGAGCTTTCGGTATACTAATACCTTCGTCAGGCCTACAACATACAATCATTGCATTCAATCTACTGGTATTCATAACAACATTCAATCGAGCAGACTGACCAAGCAAGCACTCATGTTATAGAATCGCAAACAGAGCAGAGACAATTGCGACTGTGCGACAGAGCGGTTGTGCCCTTCCTATAAGAATGAGAGCTACTGGTACGACAGATGTGACGTTGTCGTAATCTCCACCGCTATCCTATAAGTCGCAATGCATCCATCATCTCATCCTTATTGTTTATCTCTGGTGATAAGCGCTTTATTTCCAGAGCTTCTAATACTTTCCTTTCCAGCGGCGACTCCTGCGAGCGGTGTAGTATAGTGACTTTCATTCTAGGTGGATCGTCGTACGTGTGGTGGAGGGTGCGGTGGCGCGAGAAGCTACTATTGGGATATGAGGTAGGGTTACGTAGCGCTCGCATGTGTTCGTCCAATCGCTTGTGGAGAGGTCGTGACGTCTCTCCCACGTATTTCCTTCCACACCCTTGACATGTAATTAGATATACGGTACCTCTTAGTTGACAGATCTTTTGTTCGGTACAATACATGCAGTTGTTTCGCCCACACTTCTCTTCGTAGATCCTGGTTGAGGTGAGCAAGCTTTTCAAATTCGGTGGAGGTTGGAACACGAGCTTTATTGGTAATTTCGCTGTTCTCACGATTCTGTTCACGTCTTTGGCGTTTTCCTCGTTCACGTAGGGTAGTACCAGCGGTACACCTCCTGAAGCGAAGAATGGTCGCCATGATCTTGGTTCCGACTTCGTGTATCCATTCTCATTCAATATTCGTGTTACTTTCTCTTCGACCTCCGGATTATCTTGGTTGCATATTCTCCCTTTCGTGTTGATGAGATTCCTTATCATATTCGCTTTCACATATAGGGGATGCGAGCTGCGAGAGTGTAGCAGTATGTTCTTGGATTGGGGTTTCTTGTACCACATAATCTGTTTGGAGCCATGGCTGATTCGTATTCTTGCATTGAGAAATGGGAGGAATCCACTAGTATCGGGTGTTTCTACCGTAAAACGAATGTTCGGATCGCATGTGTTTAGCTTTCCGAGCATTATGTGCAGGTCGGATTCGGTAGATCCAATGATGAATACGTCGTCAATGTAGCGTTTATAGAAAAGGATCCCGGAGACCAGTGATCTTCTCTCTATTCGATCTAAATAGACGACAGCCAGTAGTGGTGAGATCCTCAAACCCATGGCCAATCCACGCTTCTGTACATAAAACTCCCCGTCAAACTGGAAGATGTTGCAAGCCAATGTAGCTACTAAGAGCTCGCGCAAGTCATCTTTTCTCAATCCAAATGTGTGGATCTCATCTTGATGTCTTTGTAGAAGATCCAATACAGCTTCTATGGCCTCATCATTGTTGATATTCGTGTAAAGAGAGACTGCATCAAAGCTAGCATAACAGTTGTTGTCGGGAAGGTCACAGTGATTCAGGGCAGATATGAATTCTTCAACGTTGATAACGTGAGCTGCTACGTTACGCAGGAGTGGTGAGAGAAGTTTGGTGAGGAACCAACTCACTCTATCGGATGGTCCACCGCAGGAGGATATGATTGGTCTCGTTTTCATCTCTTTTTCTGTCAGCTTCTGCAAATCAACGTCTTCGGGAATCTTGTGTGTTTTGACCAATGCATAATACGTGGGGACTGCTGGGAACGTTACGATGAAGCGTTTGATGGTCTTCGCATTCATGATCTTGCCCAAAATTCGTCTAGCTGTGCTTCGGAGATTGTTTGATACCTTATCAAAAGCCGTTTTGGACGATTTTTCGTAAGTATTTGTGTCAGATAGATCTTGTTTCACAAGTTTCTTGTCCATTGCTTGTGTCAGCACCACAAAGTCACCGCTTGAATAATAGTAGATTGAGAGATAGATTGAATGATAGATTGAATGATAGATCGCAAGTAGATTGAATGCAATGATTGTATGTTGTAGGCCTGACGAAGGTATTAGTATACCGAAAGCTCGCCAGTAAAGTTATATCAAACAGGAGTTCTCAAGTCAATACACAACAACGATTATATCGAATGAGGCTCCGGGATAGCACAATCTTGTCTTATTTGAAAACTCAGCAAAGACAACATCACTTTTGCTCAGACACGTTCGCTGTCCTCATCAAGTATATTGCATGTCACCAAGCATCTGTTGTTTGTGATGAATCCATTTCTTTTTTGCTCCACTGTAAAGCGCAGAGACTGTTGCCGAAGTTCCTAGAAACTTGCCTTGCGAGTGTCCCCTTTACACGAAATAGAGCAGTTTCTCGCAGTCTTGAGTCATTGAAAAGCGCTCTATTGGACGCATGTATTGCTGAACGTCGAAGACGAAAAGGACAGTACATACATGGTATCATGACGTTTAAGAAAATCCTTCTCGGAAGAATGGACTCTCACATATTACAAGCAATTTCGAACAAAAACCAAACCCTGTGCTCAGAAATTCGCAAACGCGAAAGAACAAGGCTTGAGCAAAAACTCGCACATTTGCGCTCTTGCATACCTCATCAAAGTCACTTCATTGCACCTAAAGCTACTCCCCCAAAACGTTGCACAGTAATCGGAACAGATAAAGTGGATGAAGAGATGGAAGCTGTGCTGAACTTGGGCCCATCGTTTGCCGTTGCTACCGCAGTAACTCAAGATACGTTGAACTCAGTGATGTGTGGATTTTATAAGTTTGCATACCAGATTCGATGGCGGGAAAACTCGCATCCTACGGTTTTGGACAGGATATCGTCATTCACTGCCTCCATACCATTTCCGAAAACGTCAGTGTTAACGCCAAAACCATCATCCGCTCTTGAACCTGCATTAACCACACTGCAACTGAACCTCATCCAGGCATATTCGCGTCAGACTAGAACGAAACCGGCATCAAATCTAACGGAAAGGGAAAGGCGCGGCTTGAAGAAGTTACTCGATCTCAAGAAAGAACTTCGATACAGTGTGAGCGACAAAAGCGGTGACTTTGTGGTGCTGACACAAGCAATGGACAAGAAACTTGTGAAACAAGATCTATCTGACACAAATACTTACGAAAAATCGTCCAAAACGGCTTTTGATAAGGTATCAAACAATCTCCGAAGCACAGCTAGACGAATTTTGGGCAAGATCATGAATGCGAAGACCATCAAACGCTTCATCGTAACGTTCCCAGCAGTCCCCACGTATTATGCATTGGTCAAAACACACAAGATTCCCGAAGACGTTGATTTGCAGAAGCTGACAGAAAAAGAGATGAAAACGAGACCAATCATATCCTCCTGCGGTGGACCATCCGATAGAGTGAGTTGGTTCCTCACCAAACTTCTCTCACCACTCCTGCGTAACGTAGCAGCTCACGTTATCAACGTTGAAGAATTCATATCTGCCCTGAATCACTGTGACCTTCCCGACAACAACTGTTATGCTAGCTTTGATGCAGTCTCTCTTTACACGAATATCAACAATGATGAGGCCATAGAAGCTGTATTGGATCTTCTACAAAGACATCAAGATGAGATCCACACATTTGAATTGAGAAAAGATGACTTGCGCGAGCTCTTAGTAGCTACATTGGCTTGTAACATCTTCCAGTTTGACGGGGAGTTTTATGTACAGAAGCGTGGATTGGCCATGGGTTTGAGGATCTCACCACTACTGGCTGTCGTCTATTTAGATCGAATAGAGAGAAGATCACTGGTCTCCGGGATCCTTTTCTATAAACGCTACATTGACGACGTATTCATCATTGGATCTACCGAATCCGACCTGCACATAATGCTCGGAAAGCTAAACACATGCGATCCGAACATTCGTTTTACGGTAGAAACACCCGATACTAGTGGATTCCTCCCATTTCTCAATGCAAGAATACGAATCAGCCATGGCTCCAAACAGATTATGTGGTACAAGAAACCCCAATCCAAGAACATACTGCTACACTCTCGCAGCTCGCATCCCCTATATGTGAAAGCGAATATGATAAGGAATCTCATCAACACGAAAGGGAGAATATGCAACCAAGATAATCCGGAGGTCGAAGAGAAAGTAACACGAATATTGAATGAAAATGGATACACGAAGTCGGAACCGAGATCATGGCGACCATTCTTCGCTTCAGGAGGTGTACCGCTGGTACTACCCTACGTGAACGAGGAAAACGCCAAAGACGTGAACAGAATCGTGAGAACAGCGAAATTACCAATAAAGCTCGTGTTCCAACCTCCACCGAATTTGAAAAGCTTGCTCACCTCAACCAGGATCTACGAAGAGAAGTGTGGGCGAAACAACTGCATGTATTGTACCGAACAAAAGATCTGTCAACTAAGAGGTACCGTATATCTAATTACATGTCAAGGGTGTGGAAGGAAATACGTGGGAGAGACGTCACGACCTCTCCACAAGCGATTGGACGAACACATGCGAGCGCTACGTAACCCTACCTCATATCCCAATAGTAGCTTCTCGCGCCACCGCACCCTCCACCACACGTACGACGATCCACCTAGAATGAAAGTCACTATACTACACCGCTCGCAGGAGTCGCCGCTGGAAAGGAAAGTATTAGAAGCTCTGGAAATAAAGCGCTTATCACCAGAGATAAACAATAAGGATGAGATGATGGATGCATTGCGACTTATAGGATAGCGGTGGAGATTACGACAACGTCACATCTGTCGTACCAGTAGCTCTCATTCTTATAGGAAGGGCACAACCGCTCTGTCGCACAGTCGCAATTGTCTCTGCTCTGTTTGCGATTCTATAACATGAGTGCTTGCTTGGTCAGTCTGCTCGATTGAATGTTGTTATGAATACCAGTAGATTGAATGCAATGATTGTATGTTGTAGGCCTGACGAAGGTATTAGTATACCGAAAGCTCGCCAGTAAAGTTATATCAAACAGGAGTTCTCAAGTCAATACACAACAACGATTATATCGAATGAGGCTCCGGGATAGCACATTCTTGTCTTATGTCTGAACATGACTAAAGTGGCCCGAATCACCTGTAAGTCAAGGTAAGAATCAAAATTTACCACATTTTCGTACATAACTCGATGGGCTGAACATGATGGTGCTGTTAGTTTTTGGCGACGGGCCTGGTTCTCGTGCACAGGCACACACACATGAAGTGCCAATTAATAAGAAGTAAGATGCTTCTACCTGCTCCAACCCACCTAGTTAAAAATTTGACTGAATTTTTCGTGATTCGTGAAGATTACCTCTATCCGAGCACTCAGTCATCCCCACCACCACCTCAGACATTCGCTCGGAAGTCCTGCCTGACGAAACGCTTTCTTATCACTTTTGGGACAAAATCAGGTGCACCAGCGGGAGATATCATTTTGGTTTCGTTGCGAGATTAACCGGATAATGGTGCGGGTTTGTTATTGCCACGTGGTAACCCTTATCAAGTGAGTGGTATGTAAGGGCCTCACTTTGCAGGTAGGCTTCAGTCTCCTCTCCGCTGTAGGAAAAGCGCATTAAAAGCGCTTGGTCAAAATCCCAGCAATGACCACAGTTTCTCTCTCAGCGCGCGCGTAGCCATCAATCAAGCGCGGTGTTCAAGCTGAGCAGGAGTTGAGGGTCGTATAAAGAGGGCTGCCGCTAGGATAAGGGACCTCACTCACACTCTCACTCTCCCCCTCTCAGTAGACGTAGTGAGGATCAGTTATCGGCACCTCACTCCCTTCCCTCCTTTATCCCCCACCCCTTGTTTTTATGTTATGGTTTTATGTATGTAATTTAAATATTATGCCATTTGAATGCTTGTTGTATCATATGCCTTAATAGAATGAATATTATAATTATCTGAGTTCAGGCTTGTTCTCACTGGTTTCCATTGGTTCTTTCTTTTTACTCCTACTCGTACTAAAATTGACCTTAACCGATTCTCCTGGAGTAAGAAGAGTAGGATTAGGAACAGTTCTCTAAAGTTAGGANTTCATGATAAGAGTTCAGGCTTGTTCTCAGTGGTTTCCATCGGTTTTTTCTTTTCGCTCCTACTCGTACCTAATTGAAACTTAACCGATTTTCCTGGATGCAGAAGAGTAGGATTAGGAACAGTTCTCTAACGTTAAGAAAGAATGGGATGAAGGTAATGTAACTAAAACAACCGCTACACTACGTAAAACTTACCGTGCATTTAAATTCACTTTGATTTCACACTAAAATTACCTTTAAATTTACACCGCTTCGGCGGAGAGTGGAGTCCTACGGGACTCGTCTGGCCTGCTGAGGCCCGGTTAAGACCGTGGCCCAGTGTGACTACCAGGCGAGATGCGTGGGAGGCGGTCCCGCTCGGCCGTGACGCGGATCCGAAATCCGCTAGAAGCGGCCGGCGTCGGCCCACGGACCGCGTACGCGTTGCGGATTTCACCGTGCACTTTTGTTTTCTTTCCTCTTTTTCTCGGGACAAAATTCGGTCTCCTGCATCATGACGCTGGTATCATTTTCGGGACAGAATCCGGTCTCCCACCGGAGCTTGCGGGGCAAAATCAGGATGCTGCGGGACAAAAACTCAAAGTTTTTGATGATTCTCGCTCACCCTCCCGTGGAAGTCATCATTTCGTAGAGCGGGACTCCCGAACCGAATGTCTGAGACCGCTTCATCACGAGGCTCGTGAACTCTATTTGCAACCCTACTCCCCGTTTGTACTCTATTACTCTAGTATGCTGTTACATTGTTTCGAGTTGTGTCCATTCCGTATAGTTCTAGTTTCGTATAGTTCCACTCATATGGCTCGTTTGTGTTTTGCCAAGGTTTGTTTTTCTTCTCTGCAACAATTTTGAAAACTTTGCCCCTTATTCCACTAAACTGACGAGCTTATTAACACGTTCGCGACCGCGTGCACGACCGGTCGAGCACGCGGTGTCTGCTGCGTTGGACCACGTGCACGACCGGTCGTGCACTGTCCATTTAGTGTCATATCTTTGTGAAAAGTCCACAGCCAGCTAATTCCTTCGTAGTAACGTAGTGACAGATATACTATAGTGTTACATACGCAATGGGCAAAGCAGAGCTTCTCTCAAACTTTTTCTTTTCGTACTAGAACAGCTAGAAGAACAATAAACTTTAATTAAAATCCTAAGAATGACAAATCAGTGGATAACAGAAATGGAAGAAACTTTCAAGAACTACGAAAAAATATCTCTTACGAAAAAACCTTGCTTTTTGAATGGGGATGAAAAATTGCTACCGCGTGGGACCAAGTGCACGACCGGTCGAGCGCGGGTCCCAGTTGTGCAAAAGCGCGTGTGTCCCAAGTAGCAGCGCGCGCGAAATCTGCGTTGTCGCGAACGTGTTAATGTTGGGTGTGCAAACATTGCTAAATGACGTTGACATGCCTTGCAAGTGGTGATATTGGAAGAGTGATGAGTGTATGTGGAAAATCTTCCATGCATGATGAATATGGACCCATTTGGATTTTTTTCTTATTGCTGTACTTTCCCTACTGACCTTGACTAGATTCATGTCAAGAATTCGTTAAAATAGCTTATACCCTAGAAACCCAGTGAGAATAATTGCGGAGGCTTCAGTCAAATTATGTCCACAGTCAAATTATGCTCATGCTTATGAAGTGTTCTACACATTCACTGTGCTTGTATCAGCACCCAGTTCAAGCAGCGTCAACGCCGTTATTCAAAAATATTCACATAACCAATACTGACTGACACTGAATGAAAGAAGGGTGAAAGAAGTGCACGAGGGAAAACAACGTGTTTAAAATAGTTGCAAAGGTGTAGAAACAAAAAAAAACCAGACTGGTAGAACACTAACGAACCGCACGAGTGGAAACATATGGAAACAAAACGACTCAAAACAATCCACCAGTAATAACATAGTACAGTGGTAGAGTAGTAATGAACGGTACTAAAATATTGTTGTAGAATGTAGAAAACTAGTGAAAGAAGCCACTGTCTCCGAGCTAGAAGGAATACAGCAGGGATGAGCGGATTATCCGTATCCGGTTGTCCGTTTAGCCGTTATCCGGGTGTTTTTCCTTATCCGTTATCCGCACCGTGATCCGGGCATTTGGCACCGGATAACGGTGCGGATAAGGCAAAAATGGGCAGATTCAACTGCGGGTGATGTTCTGCAGACGTGGTGGCGGGAGCAGTCGTCCACAGAGCATTTTGTGCAATTCCATCTTAGGCGTTTTCTTTCTTAACAATTTCAATAAGTTTTGATCCTTCCATATTTGTGTCCTTCAGTTCATCTAGTCTAATGGTTAGATGTAAGTGTGGGTCAGGTGTGAGTCCAAACATTCCGATTTATAAGCTTCTACAAAAGCAAAAGCGTTCTCGGTAAGCACATCTTTCCATATTATAATCCCACCATTTTAACTTCGTAATCTTAATTCAAATCTTGTGTTGATTTGAATCTTCATTCAGAAGATGGAATATTATCTGTCGCAATTCGTTTTTTTGGGAAAACGATGCCAATTCAGCAAAGCATACTTTTCTATAGTAAAGTGCTAGGGCATCTGAGGAAATAACCTGTCTCATCGCCGACCAGAGCTGGAAAGCCGAGGGGACGCCGATTTTTTGAGTTCTTGCATAGATTACTTGGTTATGAGTAGTTGAATTAACTACGAGGGCGGGTTGAAAAGTTTCCGGAATGACCACCAAAGAGCAAGTGTTTTCCATTTATTTCTATGCCATTCCATAGAGANCACTATCTGCTCCTTTTAAATGGATAGCTTCCTCCTCCCTGCTCATTATTTCTTGCGTGTCATTCGTTTCTCGTTTACTGCTCACTGTTTCCACTACTCGCTTGTTTTCTATCACTTTGTTCAAATAGCCAAATACTGCTTTAGAACATGGGTGAGGAAGAGCGACCGGAACGTCGTTCTATGGTTGGAGCTCCACCAACTGCGAGAAAACCACCATCGGGTTCAAGAACAGCTCGTCAGTTCCTTCTTGAGTTTCTAAATGTTTCATATAGCTCTTGATCTACGAAGCATTTTCTTTAGGTACCCCTCGAGTGTCGGCATTGAGGCAGAGCGCAAAGCGAAAACATGAGGACGAGTCGGAGGAGGAACACGATAGCGGAAGTGAAAGGCAGGATAGTGAGGTATGCTCAATTGATGGTTTGTATAATACTTTGCGAAAATGCTTTCAAAATGCTTCATTTGTCTTGACACTGCCTTTTTTGTCCAATCTTGATCTTGTAGAAGAATTTACCCTTAGAAGTTGCTATTTCCTGAAAATTTCTTGTGTTTCGTTACGATTTCTTGAAATAATCCGAAAAAGAAGCTCTTCAGGCTGGTGATGCTGAAGAAGATTCAGGAGCCGATGAGCCAGCTGAGAACGAGACCCCAGGAAAGCCGAAGAAAAAGGTAGCTATTCACTTGGGCCATGGAAATTTTTCATCTTTTATCTCTCAGCTTACAATTCTCTAATTGTCGTGGTTTGTTTATAAGGCACGAAGACGTGTGCATTTGACGGATTACTCTGCGAGAAGGAAACAACGTGAGAAAGAGAAAGAAAAATTGAGAAAAGCCGGGCTTCTGGAAGAGCCTGCTACTCCAGCACCGGCTGAACCCGAGGAGAAGAAGCCCACTCCACCACCGGAGACGCCTGAGCCAGTAATAAAGACGCCATCGGTTAAGAAGTAAGTTAAGCCGTTAATTGTTGTTTTTGTTCTCTTCTATGGATCTTTTCTATGATTCTTATTTTCGGTTTTTCTGCGAGAAATATTGTGAAAAGAATCTAACTGCTGTTTTTTCATCTGTATTCCACAGTTCCCGTGGAATTCTGTCTTCGTCTTTACTTTGTTTATAATTGGATTAGTTAACGAGTATGATGATTATTTTTTAGTTATCCTGGTTTTTAAACGTTTACTAGTATTTGAGTCTTTGTTCCAGCGCTTGTGGTGCTTTTCTACTGTCTTTTCTGATTGACGTTGAGCTTCTCGTATTTTCTTCCTTATCCCCTTTTCTGCCTTTTCATTCCTTCTAAAACAATTACATTTAATTAATTAAGTTAGTTCTGGGTTACTTGTTATAAGTGTATTTTTTATTTGGTTTTTTGAACGATTTTTTATTTGATTTGATTTTGATTTTTACACCGGTTTACATGGGGGACGTCCTAATTTTAGGTACTCTCCTCTGCAATTAATGGCCGATCACCTTTTGCGGAAGGTGATGTCTAAGGATCCAGAAGAATACTTTGCGTTTCCTGTTACTCAATCAATGGCACCTGATTATCATACGATCATAGCGCACCCGATGGATTTTTCCACTATGCGGTGTGTTTTCTTACTGATTTTCGGGAAATCTGTGTATTTAAAGTCTTTTTACTGCTATGCTCGGTGGTTTCAGGGGTTTTTGAATTTTACCTTCCATATTTTATTCTGAGAGTGCCTTTTTTTTATTATCTTGTTGTTTACAAGCTCTTCAAATTTCTTTTAGCCAGAAAATCGAGGATGACGTCTACCAAACCATCACGGAGATGCGAACAGATGCTGAACTTATAGTGTCCAACGCATTGACCTACAATAATCCGAATACGGTAAGGTTTCACAAGTCTGTTGTGATTTATAGTTTTTTGAATAATTTAATTTAATAAAAAAAATAAAATAATTTACTGGTTTTAGGTGTACCATCTGGCCGCCACTCGTTTGTCAGCGATCGTGAAATACTATTTCTCAGAGCAGTACCTCCGCTATATTTTCCATACTCTACCGTTTGCTAACCAGGTGTGTGAAGTACACTTTGCTCTTTACTACCGAAGGCTTTATTTACTATTCGCTCGTTTTTACATCTCAATTTCCAATGGTTTCCAATTTGGAATGGTTTTTTTCCTACCAAGATATCACATAACACAGGATTTTAATATTTTCGTTCTATTTTGTCACAAAGTTACTGACATCAAATTTTTACGGCAATGGGATCGCCTTACATCAGCGACTAATATTCCTCTCTGCAGATCCCACTGGAAAAAGCAGGCCTAGTACCGATAACAGTTACCACCCACAAGCCGGAAAATCGCCGTCGACAAGCACTGGTGGATGATATGACCCCAGAGGACTGCTTACGTGCAGCAGATCCTGCAGCACGATCCAGGTTGTCGGTTCGACTACCCAACGCCAAATTGGCCTTCTTGGATAACAAGGTGGGTGTCTTTTAGTGTTTCTAAAGGTGATTCTCTATGAGCTGCTCATAATTGGTGTAGAGATAGTTTGTATCGCGGTTATCGTCACATTGACAACTGATGTCATGTTTTTGAACGCCACATTGACCATTAATATCAGGTCTTCCAACTAAAAGGCCAATTTGGAATCAATTTATCGTGTGTTCCAGGATGGAGCTACAGTACTGAATGTTATTGGTGAGACTGATAAGAAAGGAGTCAAATTGGGCGACATTGTTGGGCCACTAGAAGAGGGAACACCGGGGATGCTGAGTCTAGGAGATCACAGGTGAAGCGTTTTCTGTTCGATGTCAGGTGATTCGGATGGGTTGGGATTTTTTTCCTCGAATCGAAACAATTCACCTTCCGTTACCGTTCTGGTGAACTTAACGAGTTCTAATATTCCGGCCACAATTTTGGCTTTTTCTGGAGATTCCATTAGATTTTATTCTTTGCCACGGTTTTTACCTTCTGTTCCTGCTTTCACAGTTGGGTACTAGTTTATACTCGTTATATGCGTTTGCATGGGTGATCATGATGTGCAGGAGCAGGTTTTTGAAACATACAACGTAGAGCTTAATTGCAAAGTGATTGCAAAACCAAAAATTCTGCACACCGTGGAGTTGGTGTGCACGCAATCGTTTGAAACGATAGGCCTCTGTGCAAAAAGGCCATATATATTTGCAATTGTTGCGTTTGAGCCATTCGCGACACTTGTGCTTAGTGATTTTATGCTTGCTGCATTTATCCCAACCATCGCTATCTGTGAAAACTTGCCTTATTCTCGTGAATCCAGAGTTGGGGTTAACCACTCAACCCAGTGACGACCACGTGGCTCACCGGTGAGCCGCGCCTTTTTTCGCATGATTTAGTTTAAGAAGTCATTAAGCCTTGAACGTTTCGAGTGGTTCTCTCAGGGGATAAAGTAATGTTACTTCTGAGTCATTGTGACTACATATAAAAATCTATATTGGAGATTTTATGGAAGTTTCTTTCCAGAAGAAGGAGCCAAAAATTGAGAAAATATGGAGACCGCGAAAAAGGGCGTGGTCCTCAAGGTGTAAAGGCGGTGTCTCACTTTGGAATGCCTTTCGGGATTTCTGAGCTGAAGAGCTCTCCAGGAAACGATTTTCAGGATGGAATACAAAAATCCTCATAAAAACAGAGAAAAACCACTTCATGAACCCTTTCTATAGTGGAGAGTTGGAGATGTTAACTGGGACATCTGCCACAAAAAGGCGCTAAGTGCCTGCGATCGAAATCACCAGTTGTGCAGCCTTGTGGCAGATCTCTCAATAGGCTTCCCGAATTCTCCACGAAAGAATGGGCTCAAGGGCGCGTTCACCTTCACATGCATAGGGAAATATGTTCATCCTTGTGATCAGCGTATCATGCGGATTGTTTTCACATGAAAGCACCAAAAATTATCCTAAGGAGTGATAATGCTTGAACAACTTTTTAATAGAAAGAAACTCCCTTTTCTCAGGTTATCTGGCCAATCTATGATCACCTACCTCAACTATGGTCCGTTCTCTTCGTTTGCTCCACAGTACGACTCCACATGGGCAACGCTAACGAAGAGAGATTCAGATCTCCTCCTAAGGTTCTGGTTTCTTCTTGCACAACCGCAATTCGTATTCTTGCCGCTTTAAAATATATCCATTTTAGAACATACGGTGATCGATCGACTGTGGCAGATGTGATGTCGTTAAGGAATATGGTAGAGGATGCTGGCGAGCACTTTATCAAGGTATTTATTCTGTACATTTTACTATTTCGTTCTGTTATTCTGTCGGCATTCAGGTGGTAGATGATCTGCTGGATACACTCACTGACGGTGAACACTCACGAGCGATGATTGAGTTGAAGAAGAAGGAGGTTGTGAGCATCGGTGTCTACGAAGCTATGAATCCATGAAATCTGCTTTTTTTAGCCTGCCGTGAAGCCTAAGGACAATGAAGACATCTCCGAGTTGCTCTCTGAAGTGGAATCCTTGGAAAACCTTGGAGTGGACGTTTCCTTTGTCAAGGATGTAAGGGAAAGTATGGCAGTAAGCAAGGCGAATGACATCCAGGTAGCGTATTCGAAGTCATAGCTAGTGGTTTGTATGGTTATTGATTGATTATGAGTATAAGTGATCCTGTTTTTAGTCCCAGCTTGACATGAGTGGAAGAGCAGTGATGGATCTGGCTCGTCTTCAACACAAGCGCCTATCGCAGCCGCCGCCGGTGACGCTCACGCAGGTTCCGGCCCCTGCGGTTGTGGAAACGCAGTTGGCAGGAAATGTCCAGCAGCAGTTGGCAACACAGGTAATTGGTTCCTGAAAAAAACTTAAATTTACGGTTTTCCGTTGAAAATCCCACCAGTGTGCATAGTATGGTTGATTTCTGGCTTTTTTTTTCTGGTCGTATTAGCCCATATTAATCCACGAGTTCCAATTATTTAAAATCGACTTCAAATTTTAAGCGTTTTCTTCACCCTTCTTTCTTTACGATGAATTTATTTATTTACTTATTTGGGGCAGTAGCATGCTCAAAACTCAAGGAGCATCCATTGAAATTGATAAGTTGAAGAGAAAAAGTAGTTGCTAGCGGCGGAAAATGTTTCGCAGTTCCTTGGTGTGTTGTGGAGATGAAAGTTCAACAGAAGCTATAGTGGCTCACCAGAATCTGCACAGCACCCTGAAAAACCCTTCTTCTTCCAGGTTGCCGCACATGCACCTCCAGGCGAGATTGTCTCCGCCCCCGCGATCCACAATGCGATTGGAATGCAGGACGAGCTGGACATGGACATCTTCGGAGAGTTCTTTGTGACGTAACGGTGCACGCAGGACTTTCTTGCTTCCTTATCTGTTTTTTTTTCATAAATTTCCTCGTTGTCCTCATTTTGTTAACATTTGTACTTTCGTTCCTGTGTTTAGCGTTTCTACTTCTTCTTGTACCTTATACTAGTGCAGTTCACTTTGATCTGGTTTTCATATGTGTAGCTCTGATCACGTGTTGTACCACTCTAACTTATTTCTTTGCTTCTAAGACTTGTAATGTAAATGTAAATCCAGCTGCTTGTACTGCTATGTGTATATAAACAATGGTCTCGTATGCATAAATGCTGTTGTTGTTACGAGTTTGTAAAGTCTTTTTTGGTAAAGGCCTGACGGTTATTTGGTTGGAGAAGCTGCTAAGAGAGAAGTAGTCCATGGCCTGGACGCATCTTCGAGTTTACTTAGGGTAAACGGGTTAACGATGAGTAAATTTGTGTGGTGCTAGCATGTTTACCGTGGATAACTCAGATGGTTCACGCGCCTCATGTTTCTGGATTTCCTTGTGAACCATCTGAATTATCCAGGGTAAACATGCTAGCACCACGCAAATTTACTCATCGTTAACCCGTCTACCCTGACTCCATCAGTAGGACTGCCATCCGTTTTCTCACCTTTCTTAGCTGTAGTGTCTCTGGCGCAGGAGAGAGGAGATCACTAAGGCGTGAAGAGGCCACTGATGGCAAAAGACACTTTTGCCCCGCCCTTTTTTAGTTGTTGTGGGGAGATCGTTGGGTAATGAACGTCGTGAGAGGGTTAACAAAAGACTATGCTATAGTGCGCTACTTTCCTGGACTCACTCTAGGATCCTATTGTATGCCAAGAGAAGTTCCAGTTATTTGTGGGTTTTCCGCGGCTGTTCTCTTCTCATACCTGAAAAGGGCGGTGCGGCTGAGCTCTGCGAATGGTCAATCCGTTCAATTAGCCAATTACAGAGCGCGCTGCCCTTTCCAGGTATGGTACCTGCACTCGTGGCAAGTTTCATGAACGTTCCTGGGAAGGTTCAGTATACGCACTTTAGCCTGGAAAGCCACCGTAGATGGGCGGGTAGATCACAGCCTTTCCGGGATGTTCATGAATCTGACCACTGTTTCTTCCTCAAAGGGCTGCCAATTTGTTTCTGAGTAACTTTTGCTGTCGTAGCGAAGTGTTTCAGACTGCACTTCATATGTTGTCGCTATCGTACATTGTTATCAGTATAAATCTGAGGCTTTTTTCTCTAAAGTTGGTTTTCATTAAAGTCCTATAGAAGAGTTAGGCGCATCTGATTGAGCATCCCTTGGATCCACCTGTTATTATATTATCAAGTTTGATCTGCAGCACAAAGAACAATGCTGGGACGAAGTTCGGAAGCGTCAACAACGTCCACCGAAGGATCCACACAATTCGGAACTCAGAGTGGTGGCAATAAGGTAAAGTGCTTGCGATGTGTATTACCTATGACCCCCTAAGGTCTTCTGTTGCTCTTATCGTTGTCCTTGATAAGATAGTTATAGAAAGCAGACTAATTTTTGCTTTTTGTCCGTATTTGTGAATGGGCGGGTTCAAATAATCACGTGTTCCCGCCTTGACGCGATTTGTTGCGGAAGAGCAGCTTTGCTGCAGTGTTTGGGGATTAAGCAGTTTTGTGAGATAAAATCCGATATAGCGATGCTTCATACTTTTTTTAGAGTATTATACAGAGCTTTGTATCCAGATTTTCTCTTTTGTTTACGTGTTTTCGAATCTTTGAGCGCTCAAACATCCAAATTTTGGTGATGCGGTAAAAAAAGCGTTCTGGTTTTAGCTCTGGTCTATTCTGTTCTGTATGGAAAATAGTTATGCTTTGTCCAAACTGCTGCTAATTAACACGGCATTGAAATCCACATCCAGGATACAATGGGACTATTTTTTAAAACTATTTTGTTAATCTTCAGGTGAGCATAGACACATTCGTCGACAGATTCATCGATCATGGGAAAAAGGTAAGGTCCTTTTTAGACTCCTCATGTTGTTTCAATCACAAGGATTGATTATGTATTTTTTTCTTAAGTTTTCTTCTGCAGTAAAATTTATACCTTCCTGTTTAGCTCAAATTTTAGCAACTGTTTGCGATTTTTGTGTCTTGGAGTCAGATTAGGTACGGAGTCTTCTTATTTAGTTTGCCCTGAAACGTAAAAGTAGTCAGGAAGAGAAATACGTCGCCAACATTAGAGTTGTCGTTCGACAGGTGGCAGAAGAACGCAGAAGGGTAAGCAAATACACTTACATAGTTTAGTCATTTCTTGGCAGCTCACTGTCTTCAGAGGGTAATCATGTTATCCGGGTTGAGTTATTATAATGTTAGTTACCTTTTCAGGAGCGTGTGTTTACTTTTCTCCGTTCGACTGTCGAAAAGGACCAGGCCACTAAGATAACGGACTTTTATGTGGCATGGTAAGGCTTATCATATTCTTTTTCAATGGGGAAGATTGTTGGAGAAACGCCACAGAAAAGAAGAGCGCGGGAAATTGTGCAGAGACCGTAGAGGGTGAAGAGAAAAACAGACAATACGCACGAGTACTCAATTATCGCCGCGTTTGAAGCAGTCTATATCCATGAATGTGACCTTTGGATGTTTTTTTGTGGTTACACAAGGCGAAAAGGCATTCCAGCCGTTTAAATTTTTGGATTGATTGTGGACGGTAATCCAAATGGGGTTTTTTTTTTTAATTTTTTGTTTGTTACCCGATACTTCGCATCATCCAGCTACCCCTAATTCACGTGCGACGTTTTGTAGGCATAGGTGGAATACCCCGACACAGGGGCTCCGCCCACCTTCACTTTCAGGCAGGATCCAGAGGGGACCATCACTTTGGGAACAGAGGGGGCGGCGCGAATAGTGTTCATGACCTCATTTGNGTAGGTGCCAGCTTACATCGCTTCTGGATGAAGAAGAACAAGATTCATGTCGATTGGCTGTACTTCGTCTGGCGCTTGACGTCCTCAGTACCCAACCGTTATTCGCGTTATATGTGTCAAATCTCTATGACCAGTTTGTTAAGCAGGTATCCTTTAGCTTTTTTGTGGATGCAACATGACATGGAAATTACAGTGACTTATTAAATTTTGTCCGGATTGTTTTTTTTTTGTGGTCAAATTTTAGGAAGTGATGCTTAGATATGACGTCACAAATCTTCAGAGTATGTGTATTTCGATGTTTTTTAGGTGCAACTTTGTGATAGTGCCCAAGTTCTGCTGGTACTAGAGACCCATAGTGAGAGTTTGAAGATGCTAAACCTTTCCAGCAGGTATGTGCCTGAATAAGTGAAAGGGTGTGTAATTTCTGGAATTAGAAAGTAATCCTGACGCGCCTAATTCAGATGGACTGACTGTTCATTGGTGCTGCTGAAGCAGCTTCTGAAGAATGAAGACGTGAGTTTTACTAAAACGGTATTTATTGATCGCTTGTCAGGAGATCAGGTATGAATTGCATTTAGATCACCAAAGATGGGGACGTAGTGAAGAGTGCCGACTTTGTAAGAGAGCTCGTCTACGATTGGATGGCTCAAGCTGCTACTTTTGAAGTGTTCGGAGCTGTGGTGACAGTTGTTCAGTGAGTTGGATGGGATACCGATGAAAGTGGTGTTAACAGGAGTTCAAATGGTTCAGCTATTGTGGATTATTTCCAGGAATTTATCTATGAACGACTTGATCGACAAGTTTTTGGATGAAAGAGCATTTGAGGATCTTCTGGATGAGGAAAGGCGTAGTGTACTCACTTGGAAATGTATTAATTTGACGAGAGTGGTTGATAACAAGAGGTAGGTTATTTAGCAAATGACCACCTGAAAAAAAGCAAGAGTTCTCCACTTGCTCCAACATCGCCTTTTTTATAAGTTTTTGCTTGTTTTTTTTTAATAGGTTGGTTTTTTAAAAAGAAATGTTCACAACATTGTTGTTCGCTTTAATTTACAGATTTCTATAAAAAATATACTCTGTTTTTTATTCTCATTGGTTCTACTTTTATTTTCATTCCTTTTCGTGGTTTTGCTCTGTTTTTTTTTCCTAACAGGTGATTCTCCGATTTTTATTTTGCTTGAAAAACAGTCTTTTTTTGCCACAGGCTTACTCGCGTCTTGCGCGAGATCATAAATGCGTGGCCGAAGAAGCGAGGCGCTCCTCCAGCTGCAGATTTGATGTCGAGTGTCCACGAGATGGTTAACATGGCGCAAAATCATCAAAATATTGGGAAGATGTGCACCTCATTGCTGAAGGTTGGTTTCATAGAAAACAGTAGAAGGATCTAATTTACAACAAGTTACAAGATGTGGTGTGAATGCACTATCCCAAGTCTGAGATTTTCACATGAAAAGAACCTCCAGGAGCGTCCGATTACAGTGGTTTACGTCATTATATGCAAAACTGCGGAAAAACTCGTTTTCGAGCCTTAGCTTTTGAGGAGATTGTGGGCGGGGCCAAGACGAGACTCTTGGGTCTCTCATGGAGAGTACCATCTCTCCTATTAGGGAGTGAACATTGAGGAAAACCCACTAGGAGTACGCATCTCCTCGAAAGCTCTACAAGAATTTGGTGCCGGGAGTGCATGGATTGAGAAACATGGTTCTCCTGTCTCTTCCTCTCCCCCGGGGTCCGCCCACAGGCTCCACAAGAATTCAGGCTCGAAAGCTGTTTTTTCAGTGGTTTACCATAGGTTCCAATATACCATTGTGATCAGCAACTCATGGAGATTCCTTCATGTGAAAATCTCAGGAAAGATTTTGGGGTGGGAGGGTGCCTTTATTTAGTTTTTTTTTTACTTTTTCTCCAAGAGAAAAAACATTTCCAATATCCAGAATGGGCGTATTATTAACCGATTACCACCAAACCATTTACCATGTCGGGCAGATGCAATGGGCCGACAGCACGCAGGGCATCACTCATGCGGCGCGGTTACATTGCGCGGAAGTAATGGGTTGGTAGCGACTTGCGATTGCACTAGACAACTAGGACACCAACTACAATACACTCAAGCTGAATTGTGAGCCCATACCAGCTCTCTCGTTCCGCTCGAAATTGCCGCGTCGCATGAGGAACGCGTCGCGCGTTGTGGGTCCAATGTGCCTGCATCGGTGCATAATATCATTGATTCCCCATTCATATGAAATAGTGTGAATGGTTTTAACAGCTCTAGTTGTTTTGAATACCATGTGTTCAGTCTGATCCCGGCATGATGATGTGCAGCGAGTTCGGTTTTCTCCTTGTCTTTGCTCTGTGCAGTATTGACAGATATAAGGTGGGTGATTTGTGCATAGCAGTTTAGAGCTAAACAATGCTTCTACTTTTTATATTACTATACCTTAAAAAGCTTTATAGGCTGCACTGATATCGGATTTAACAAAAACCTTCCAAAAACTGTGGAATTTCCGAGAGAACGTACATGAATTTGGTTGGATTGAGAGTAGCGGACTTGGCGGAGTGGTGGATGTTGTGGAGGATCAGGTTGGTTATAATTCAGTAAAGCGCTGGTAATAGCTTGCGAGGATAATTGTGGTTGTGACAGATGAACTGCTTGGTGCAGCGGCTGGGTGAAGACGTGGAAGCCTGGGAATTGCTGTCCGACCCGGCTGTCACATTGCTGCAGTCGCTGCTGAGGTTGCCGTCTACTAAGGAAGTAACGATTGTGGATGGTCGAGTTGCTGATGGTTGTCCGATTTGGATATTTGCCAGTAAAGTGCTTGTTAAGGTAGGAGTTGCTACTTTTCTAGATTAAATTATGACCAGGTGGTGCTTTTGCAGTTGATTATGTCGAGAAGAAAGGAAATGGCCACGCATCTGGCGATGATCATCGAGTCCGTGACGACTTCTTCAGCGAGCATTGCTCTCATTTATGTTGGTAAGTGCTTTGCTGCTACCGTTTCCTGCAAGATCAGTGCTTTTTTCTTTTTCTTTTGTTTTAGCCCATTCACTTGTTCCGGGCGGAGAACAAGCAAATTCATGACTATTGTTTTGCAGACATGTTGGTGGAAATTGTCCGCAATTGCACGTTGGACGTACTGAACAATTGGAAAGAACTAGAAAATCTTTTCAAATGCATCTGTCACATTCGGCGTGATATTTCGGTTTCACTTGTGAGGTCAGCTGTGTTTATACCAAATTTTGGACGCATATTTTTTCTAATGTCTCTAAACAAATCGGTGGTCACCAGTTCGCTGCGCAGGGATATGCGAGCGTGCACGTTGCGGTCTATGTCGTGGCAGCAGGTTGAGATTCTTTGGAATGGGCGCTACGGCGTCTCTGGAAAACTAGTGATGTCCGATATTCACCGCAACGCGCGCCTAATGGGTGTCCGACGATTTTTTTACAAACTACAGAACAGTGGTTTATTTATTAATTATTTATTTATTTATTCATTTATTATTCTGATGATTATTAGGGCCAAACTCCAGAACAGTGGTTTATTTATTTATTTATTTATTTATTTATTTATTTATTTATTTATTTATTATTCTGATGATTATTAGGGCTAGATGTGCCGGCTCTCGGATAAATATGGTTATGATCATTCTGATTTAGTGTTTCCAGATGCCTGATGCCGATCATCAACAATCGATCCCAGCTAAGAGAGCTGTTACTCCAGAGTGTGAAGGTAACTGTAATTAAGTCGTAGGCTAGTCATCTGTCAACTGGTAACTAGAGACTCGTTAATCCAGGGCAATCTCCTGGATTCGAGACGCGCAAATGCTGTGATTCCGATTCT
Source organism: Ancylostoma ceylanicum (assembly GCA_000688135.1). NCBI lineage: Eukaryota > Metazoa > Nematoda > Chromadorea > Rhabditida > Ancylostomatidae > Ancylostoma > Ancylostoma ceylanicum. The sequence goes on from JARK01001619.1 coordinate 99,683, forward strand.
TATGCTCCTGCTGAGAAGCTTTAGTCGAAGACCAAATACTGTGGCTGGATCTCAAATGTCGCAGTCGTTTGCGACGTTTTCATCGCAGGTACGTTGACAGGTTGCCAACGTCGTCTGTGCCGTTGACATTTCTGGATGGGTTATGCGTTCCAGAGTCTCCAAGCCATGGGATGCAAGCGGAAGACGGATGAGACTGTGTGTCTGGAGGTGATCGGGTTGCTGAAGAGATGTCTGACTCAGTGGACACCTACGAAGTTGGTGTATCTATCAACATATTGTTCCATATCTAGGGTTCTAGCGCTTTTTATCTTTGAATTTTTATTATTTTTTCTTTTTTTTTACCTTCACCATAAGGAAATTCCAGGACTGCTGTCTACCTTGGTTTCGCAGAAGAAGGGACCAGAAATTCGGCCATGGCTGGCCAATGTCTCGATCTGCTCGTATCCCACGCAGCTACTGGTTAGTGTTCACGTCCTTCTCCACTGAATTTTCATTGTACTAGCTGTACTCTTTTACTGGGGTTTATTCTAATGACTTTAGCGCCCGAATGGAAAGCCGAAGCGATGGTTACGTCAGCCGCCAGCGTGGTTACCTTGGTCGAACCGATGCCGCAGTTAGTGCAGGTTAGAGTTGTTTTTGAGATAACGGAGCTATTTTTAGCTTGATAGCCGTATCTTAGCTTTTATATCATCAGTTCCTTGTTGCAGTTGATTTTTTTTTGCCCGATATTTTCTTCTATGTGTGTTTTTCTTTGGCAAAAGACTTTATCCATTTGTTCACACAAGTATGAACACATTGAAGTACATTAAACACTGCCAAAATCCCATAAAATTGTGCCTCTGGCAACTCCTACCAAAGGGAATTTTCTTGTAGGCGATGCAATGCCTTCTAAGTGAAGAAGTAGTGCCAGACGTGGCTCGGACGCAGACCCAGATCGGTGTGAATGTCCAGAAATGCGCTGTTGATCTCATCGACTCCTGGGTTAAGAAGGCGAGCAGCGAAGATGTGCACGATCTGGGTAAGGAACTAATGTAGAGTCTCTTAGAGATCAAATTCTGTTTTTTCCGAATCCTGGATGCCTGGAAGAGCACTGCAGGCAATTTTTGCTTGTTATGAGTTTGACGCTCTGTTTTCTAGGCGTTGACAAGCTATCTGAGTGGAATCCGACATCTCCAGCAGGAGCTGCGAATTTGTTGTTCGCCAGAATGATGCTGAATCTATATGACGTTTTGATTGAACATGTCTGGAGTCAGTTTCATGAGAGCAACAGGTGAGGGATTTGTCTGTTGGGTGAGCGTAGTTTTTTCCCGTGCAATTCAGGAAAGTCCCTTTAGTCCAAAATCTTTGGTTCCTTTCGTCTTTTTTTTGTCGATATTTCGTGAAAATTCCGTAAATTGCCCAAGGAATTTCTTCTAGGGTAAACAATCTCTCGGCTTTTTCGTTTCCGGCCATCATTCCTATACTTTATTCCATTGAAAGCTTTTTTTTTTCGGTGGAAGTGCTCATATTTTGTACTATTTCCTGGTCCTGGGTGCATCATTTGGATACCTCTGGGTAAACGTGTCGACGGCTATGTTAAGGATGGGTGGATTTGGAGATGTTAACACGTTTACCCTGGGTAACCTCAATAGTGCATGTGGCCCCTGCAGTTCTAAAATTTCTCAGGAATTTTTCACCAACACAAAATTTTTACCGTAATTGGTGCTAATTAACGCACACACATTCAGCGTTGCGAACGCTGATCGCCTAGCAGCTCTACTCGGCAGAAGGAAGGAGCTGGACGAGGTTCTTCAGGAGAAATACGTGAGGAGGAAGGAAGTAAAGGGTTAGTGCGGCTATGTCAATGGTTAAAAGCTACCAGTAGAGCTTTTTTTTCGATTTTTGTGGTGTTTCTGCCAAATTTGCTCCAAATAGTTACCCCCCCCCCCCCTCCCCCCGCTGTTGACTTACTGTGAAGCTATTGTATACATTTATCTTTTATGGATAGTCTGTATTTCAGTGGGAACCAGTGAGAATGGACCAGCGCTGGATCTCAAACAGGCCGACGTCCTGATTAGTGCCCGCACAATTACACAAATACTAGAGAACATAGTACCAGAGTAAGGATCGATCGACTATTGATCTTTATAGATTGTTTGAGTGGAAGGTGATTGCTCAGGGAGGCTTCATCGATTGAAGAGTTGAAAGATGTGAACTGTGAACTGCTGGAATGGGCGATAGATCGAATGCTGGTGTTGTCGCAGTCGCTTCTGGATGGCTTCCACCCTTTGCATACGATGTTGTGCGGAACAAATGCCATGATATCGGCTGCAGGGTTTGTGATAGCGTACATTGCTGGCTGTCCATCGTAGAGTTCGTGTAGAAACCTATGCCTGCCGTTTGTTCAAATTGCTAGGTCGTTAAATACCAAGACAGGCTAAATATGTGCGCCAATAGCGAATCTTACAGATACTTGCTCGACTTCTATACAGCTACAGATTGTGTGGATTGGATCCAGTCTCGTGAGATTGGTTGCGCCAGCAAGACTAAGGTGAGTGCTGCTGTTAGTTATGGAATGTTGCAGCTCAGAATCGTTTTCGAGATCTTCACATTGGAAGAATTATCACTGATTCCTGATCAGAATGGTATATATGATTCCGGACAATCCTGACGAAAACCCGTTTTCGAGCCGAGATTTTGGGGGAGAATGTGGGCGGAGCCAGAGTTTCCGCGCCACGTGCTCCGTTGTTCGTCACACGTGGAGCGCAGTTTCGGTTCTGTTAGGGGAGTGTATGAGGGATTCTCTTGATGAGTGAGACTTAGAGAAAGTGCGATTTTGGGAGTGAATTGAGCAAAAGCCGCGTTGGCTCCGTCTCCGGCTCCGCCCACTTTCTCCGCAAGAATTAGTGCTCGAAGACGGGTTTTTTTTGGCACTTTTGCACGGAATCACATATACCATCCTGATCAGGAGTCACTGGAGATTTCTTCAACGCGGAGATCTCAAAAACAATTGAGGTGATGCGGTGCCTTTAACTCTTTGCACAGCTGGTGCGAGTACAGTAATTGGCTCGTGGTCGTTGCCTCTCAAAGAGCTCTATTATATGTAATAACTTTGCATGAAATCTTGTTATTGATTAGCTTGAATGAGAGTTTTACATTTCTAGGCGTTGGAGGCGTATGGTAACATCATACAGTATTTATCAACGAAATATAGGAGTCAGCCTATGAGGATTATTCCAATATGTGAGTTGATTTTATATCGTAGCCTTGCTGACACATTGCTGCCACATGACGGGAAATTTTTGTTCATATTATTGTTTTCACTTTTTCCGATTGATCAGTTCTTGTTTTTTACCCCTTTGAAAATATCCTTACCTAGTTATGGCGTTTATAGTACTTAGGTTAGTTGGATTTGGTTAATTATGGAAAATTCCCTAATTATCCTCAAATATCTGCTAGAAATGATTCTTTTGAGCAGATTCCAAGTTTAGGGAAGAAATCCGATCTGAACGCGACGTCAACGAGAGGCGGCGAAAAGACGCTGACAGCCAATGGCAGCCTGGTCCGCCACTGTCATTTGTTCATGACCAAACTCTTCCCGGCGTTGCTGACTGTTGACCGAGGAGAAGGAGAAGAGAAGAAGCGAGTTGGATTGGAGTTGGAGAGACAGGCGAAGGTCATGTTCAAGGTGGGGTTGTCAATCTATGCTTAGAGGTCTGAACTGATAGATTTTATGTGAAATCTTGTTGTCAATGTTCTGCTCTGGATAATTTTGGCAGATGGGCGTGGGGGCGGCGCGAATTAGCCAATCAGAGGCGCACATGAAATTTTAGATTTGCGCTGCTCTCATGAAAATGATGGACAATCCGAAGTGTTTCATGACGATGTTCAAGTTCACTATGGGAATGCTGGAGAAGAATGTTGTTGGTGAGTGCAGTTCACTACAGTTGTCAGTTGGGTTCCAAGCAGAAGCGCGGACTGCTTCTGAATGAGATTCAAGAATTTCGATAATAATGCTTCTCACGAGGTCCTAATCTTTTCAGGGAATAACCTGACTCTTCGGGAATTTCTGAAGTGGCTAAGCACTCTGGCGATGAAGTGCACGGATACGGATCATACTGTGGAAAGAGCGCTGAACACAATTGCTGACGATCTCATTCAAGTGTTGAGCGAGGAGGTTCGATTTCTTTTTGTATCAGTGTCATTTGCTTTTTTTTACTGCGTTGGCTTACAAGAGTAGGTGGAACGAGAGAGAAGCGGTAGCTGATTTCATTTTGAACGATTTCTTGCGAGAACTGGTCCCCACGGGTGTAATTTCATAACTGTAGGAGATCAGGGGAAGCAAAACTTACAGAATCTAGCAAATACCCAGAAGGGAGAGCCAAGTTGTTTTAAATAAGAAAATCGTGTATATTTACCGTTAACGCGCAGTTTTTTGTTCCTTAGCCAATCGATCGTGGAGCCTGTCCCAATGTTCATTACTTTTCCCTACATTGTAGATTGTATCATTGTGGAGGAAAGGAGGCGTAGCCAGGCGACTCTGATTGGCGCATTCGGGCCGCTCGTCACGCCCACCTCTTTGACTGGTACGGCACTGAGCACAAATAGACCATGTATTATGGGATTGACTCCTTTCGAGTTCAAACAGATGGGCGTGACGGCCGCTTGAATGCACCAATCAGAGTCGCCTGGCTACGCCCCTTTTTCCCTCACGATGATGCACACCCAGAAAATGGAAGAAATCACACCACATCCATATCAGAGCCTACAGAAGGAGGTGTAAAAAATTAGATGGAACCGCCTGATTAGTCTCCTGGACACCATGCCACAGCCGCAACTGCAGACAAAGTCGCAAACGCACACTCCAAGCTACCCGGCTGCACACATACATATTCAGGATGACGAGTGCAAGTACAAATTTGTGGAGCACGCGTCCCAAGGCACAATATGCGATTTCCTAGCGTCGTCGATTGACAAATCCCTAGTGGCTGTTCGAACTGTCATATCCTTTGCTGGCTCATTCCAAGCGAAGGATCAGAGGAGTAAGTTCAAGCTCCATCGGATCTTCAGTCGTTACTCTGGACGAGTTGCGCACGAATTTCGATCGTGTTCACTGTTTAGTGGCAGTTTTTGTAGTGGATGAAGTGCTGGTGGCAGCACTAACCAAGTGTGATCACTGTTGTGAACTCACTTCACGCCTATTGCCGCTGCACTCACAGTTTGCTGTGCAACGAGAGCGGCTGGTGCAAACGCTCACCACTTTGTTCAGTGCAGTCCAGGAGCCGGTTGATTTGGTCAGTGAGCATGCATTCATTTGATACATATTGATTGTTTTATATTGATATTGGTTGCGTTTTTAGATGCTGAGTAATGTAAAAACCGTGCCAGAAATGATTGAATGGAAATCATTGGCGATGCTGAGTAAACTGCTCAAGGAAAGGGTGAGTATTGATTGCTGACTTTCATCGATTTCTTGGTCGACTTGATCAGTGAGCACACATTCATTTGATGCATATTGATTGTTTTCAATCGAAAATCTATTGGTTCTTTTTCACATTATAGCTGCAAGCAATCATGGCTATTGCTGATGAACACGTCGGTATTTTCAATCCGGAGGACCTGAAAGGCCGTAAGAAGAAGTGCGTTGTTTGTGATAGTTGTCGCGTATAGTAGTGGCATTTGTCTTGCGCAACTTTTTTGGACAATTTGTTTTTTCAGCGTTCGCAAAGATGAGGTGATTTACGTGAAGTACGTGAGAGCTCGCGAAGCTTTACAGAGCCGTGTATTGTTGATGTCTGAGGCACTGAAGGAGGATAGGCTGAATTTCCAAGTTAAGGTGGGTGTTGATTGATACCGGGGGGGGGG